>BGZK01000711.1:0-308310 GCA_005406025.1 Eumeta japonica
CCACTTTTTTTGTAATTAAAATTTTATGGTTGTAATACACAAGAAAAAGTACAGTATCAAAATAAAGTACAATTTATTTTTCTTTATTATAACATTTAAAATATATTTTTATTGCTTTTGCAGTTTGCATTAAATTAGTATCTCGACTAAACAATTGCACAGCATCATTACAATCTATATTTAAATTAAATTAAATGAGTAATTCATTTTTATCAAATTTAAAATGCTTTGTTTCTTTTGTCTCGCCATTTGCTATTCATAACAGAAAACACTCTTTCTGTGAATGCGGACGTGGCGGGAATAGAAAACAAAAATAAAATTACTATACACAAGTCTTAAAATTATCATGACTCTATTAAATACTTGCTGCCATTTCCATTTTTCGATAGTTCTGTTGCAAATCCTTAGAGGTACATATCTGATTATGAAGTTGGTTTAATAAAGCAATTTCTCCATAAAGATCATCCATATGTAAATTAAGTTTTTGCAGATTTAAATTTTCAATAATGTTAATAATATTATGACATTAAATATTTCTCTTTAATATTTAAGTGTAAATAACCAGTTTGTCTTATTAAAATCGACCATTTATTTAGGTACTCTAAGGCTTTGTCAATAAACAATAAAAAATTGTGTGAACTTTTCTAGTCTGTTCCGATGATAACAGTTTAATTTTTTTGCCTGTTTCATAGCCAAGAAGAGATCTTGTTTTCTTTGTGCCAATCCATCTCTAAGATTAACCATAATTCCAGAAATACCTAAAATTTTAATGTAGTTGCCTTCTAGGCATTTAACAGCTTTATTAAATAAATTTAATAACTAACTACAAAATGCAAATAAATTTCAATCGTATCATTCTCAGTTTCATTTAGCGTCAATAAATTTTGTAACACCACTGGACACCAGTCTAAATTTAAAATGTAGGCTCTAATAGGTAACCAATTTAACAATAACGACAAAATATTTACGATAAAACTTTTCAAAAGCATAAATAAATCACATCATGCCAAATAAAGTATTTTCGTGTACTTTATTGTTCTCATAAAGTATAGAGTACAATTACCTGAAATAACGTACAATACTTTATTATAAAGTACGGGTGGCAACCCTAGTCATGTCCGACCGTCCGTATGTCACATGCATTTTACTTAAAAACTACAAGATGTATATTGATTAAAATCGGAGTAAATGTGTTTTGTATTAGCCGATACTTAGTTTAGTAATTAAATAAAAATAGTAAATATTTCTAGGGGGGGCATGTATATAACAAAAACTGAAAAAAATATTTTTTCAGCAAACATCAACGTGTGGCACATAAATCGAAAACTCTTTTAAAAGCATTTTAGGGTTTCTAAGCAATTTTATTGACTAAAATTTTTGGGTATTAATCACTCCAAAATTAGTAGAAATTATCCTTCCGCTTTATTTTTTAAACCTTATGTTCGAAAAATATGAAAATTATAAAATACCTATAATACATATTAGTGAGATCATCATAAAAAATATTTAGTTCCAATTTACATACATTACACAATATAATTGTTCAAACACTTATAACTGGAGAATAGCTGGACCGATTTTTAATTTAATAAATAGTAATGTTACGTGTAAAGTGGAATGTATAAAAAATCAGTAGGTATGGATTATGTTTATTTTTCAACAACTTTTAAGCTATCGCTTTATATTGCTTTAAAAAACATCAGTCATGTAAACCAAATAGCTACGAATATATAGGGGCTGTGGTTATATCATCAATGTGTATAAATTGGCCCTATAAAAAAATCCATATAAACAAGACGAAAGAATACATTTTATGCCTACGGGGGCGGAGCCGCGGGCAAAAGCTAGTTGATCTATAAAAAAGAAAAGATGCACAGTCTCGACCTCAAAAACGGCCGCTGTAAACGGGTGCTATAACAGAGTTTAGCACTCATTGCATTCAGTGTAGTTTCGTCGTACCTTCCGCTACGATGTCGAAGTGTTCTGTTAAAAAATGCAAAAATAACATGTAAAAAGCTATGAAAAAAATGATTTTTATTTCTTTTGACAAGAAAAATTTAGTTTGTTTATAATAGGTGTTCAAGAACGTATTATAATGGGTATTCGATGACCATTTTGTATTTCTTCATTTAAAGTAGCATCAAATGCCAATATATAAACCGACTTAAAAGAAATATATCTGAGCAACACCGGTCTCGTATTTCTTGCGTTATCACTGTATTTGGTCGCTTAACAATACAGACTGTTCTTATGGGGTCGCATTATTTAGTTTTTAATTTATTATTTGTTTTATATTTATACAAATCTTAAAATTAGTTCTAAAAGGAAATCACACAATAGATTAAACCTATTCCAAAAATATTATGTTTATTACATTTGAATTCGTTTTATTTTGCAAATTATATATAAATATTATGTTTATCAAAAAATATGTTAATGTTTGACTAATTGTTTTCTTATTTTATTACATAAATAATGTAAGAAAGTTGTATTTTACTATAATCTATACACTTTAGAAATTAACAAGTTTTTTCATGTATATGTTAACCGATATTATGAAATTAAAGATTCTGTTCGGGACCTGGTACACTTTGTGCGCTGGCCGCAACCGCCGATGAGGATCTGCAGCCAGCGGAGTTTTAATAAAAGACCTTGTACTTTACTTATTGACCCAGGAGCAGAGTTTCGTTTGACTTGTATTTACTAATGTAAGGATGCAAGTGGAAGTGAGAGATATCGGGACTAATCCTATATTTATATTACTATTACACGTGTTCCCGATATCCCTGCTTTTTAACGATTTTTAACGGTTGTTAACGGTCAAACGATACCCCGCTCCCCGTTTGCTCTTTATTTAAAATAACACTATATTTACATGATTTGTTTATAAATTTTTACAGGATTAGCTATATGACCCTATTTTCTCAGTCAAAATCAGATCTACTATGATCAGCGACGCACACAATCGGACTAAAATTTTGTTCTATTGTCTATATATATGACCCCCCCCTTCCCCACTTCATCATTATATATTAAATTTGCGCGGGAAAGGAGCCCTCACTTCTAGTGCATGCGTCGCCGACCATACATCCCTATATTTAATAATAAGACAAATAGAATATTTTTATTAGGCAAATATAATGACTTTGGCCGCTCTTTATACGAGGAAATTATATAATAAATTAATTACAGGTCATTATAAACGAATATCTATTACGGCCGTTCCGAACAGATTCATATGAATTTTAATCTTAGGTGATTACTACATTAAGTCGTATTATGAAGAAAAATATACTCTGGTTCTTTTCATATGTTCAATCAAAAAACAATAATAAAAAATTAAACTAATATTAAACCACTCCACTGATATCTTGTTTTAGAACAGCATGAGTCAATTGTAAAAAAATAGGATTTATTATTTTTAGCAACAAATGATCGTTACTTGTTCTCTTTGCAGTTAAACATGAACTTTACGTTAATAACGTTACTTCCGTCTTTTAGTTTCCCGCTGCAAAATGGGACCGTAAAATGTAGACGGAGACACCAACTACACTCTGAGCCATTTTTAGACGTAAAAATAGTAAGCGACTGTCCCTCTTCTCTTTTTATACATCTATGTCTATAGTACCTTCATTTGTAGTAACGGCTTCGGAACTCTACATTGAGCATGGTCCAACATCCCCTTGGCTGGCTTTTTTAAAAGTGTCATTACTTTGTTTGCCTCGTAATCCTAATGTATTATGAAAATATTTTTATCGTTTTCGGATTAGAAGGCTCGAATGCAAAAGAGTATTCGAACCTTTTCAAACGTAACAAACACGTGTACGGTGAAATAACAAAAATGAAAATACTTTAAGTAACCACAAGAGGACTTTTCAAACGAACTCGGCTCGTCGGCAACAAAAGATCTCGTGCGCGCGGCTTGCTCCTACCGAATACAAATATATTTTTCGGATTCTGTAACCAAAAAAAAGTAATTCTTTGTATCCGTACATTACTAATCTTCATACAAACGTTAGCATAACGCAAGTTTAAATTGAACAATGGAAAATTTACTTAGGAACCATGACAAATTCCACATCATATCTTGCAACACTTGGTCGAAACGCCAAGAAAAAATTGTTCAGTTATAATAATTAGAATTAGATTAACCTAAAACTTCGAGTTTCAAGCGTTATCAGCCGGACGCGATCGTGAGTGACCAAAATATGTTAAATGATCACAATGTACAAAGGGTTAACAGTTACCTACATGCTTAAAACGTGTTCTTGTAAGAATGCAATAAGCTCATCAATAAAAATTATTTAAAAAAACCAGCTGCGATTTGGTAAGAGTGGCTGGTTAAAGGGCTGATGAATTGATTCGTTCGTATCGTTAGCTAGGAGAAACTGAAGGACTAGCAAGCGTCAGCTTAACTTTCATTAATAATATACTCATAAATGTGCAGTTTATTTTTACATGGGTAAATTCTTAAAACAAAAAAGCGCTCGACTCCGTGGACAACTAAGGCATAGCTTGTTTTGTATTCAAGTCACGTAAGCACTGACAGCTTAAAAAAATTATGCACGGTTTTCCGACGCGAAAATTCATGATCTATCTTGCATTAGCTGGCGCATTAAATGTTGAACCGCGCAAAAAGTGTCTGTTATCCCAACGAACACTCTTAAAATATTCTTCGCTGAAATCACGACAGAGGTCGCCCTAGCGACCACCGTGACATTGGCCGAGAGTACTAGTCGGGCCGGGGTAAGATTTTGAAGTGGTTTAATCTAATACAGCGTCCGGTAATCCTCTAGGGTATATTGGCGTTAAATTTCTTTTTATTCACTACAAAAATACTTTCGCATCACATACATTTTTGACTTTGCGTTTACGAATAGGAATGGAGCCGGATGGTGCACAAATAACAAAAATAAATAAAAAATGAAACATGAAAATGTCCGACGGCCCGTTCGCGCAAATCATGCCGGTTGTGTTCGTGCTCGTGCGAATCGACTTCGCAGCGATCCTTTCAAACGTTTTATTTGTCTTCTTCGATGAAAATTAAAAACAAATTATTATAATTTTCCCGAAAACGGAAAGTTACATGACCATAAAGTAATTGAAAAATTAATTTAAAAATGTAATTGATTGCCCTATTTTTCAAAAACCTTTTCTCTTAAACCGACTCCTTTGGTCGTAATTAATTTTTAAAACAGGCCGATATTTTTTCTTCTAAGTAAATTAATTTTGATTTTCTTTTTTGCAATAGTATTACTGTAAAATTTTATTTCTTAAGTTTAACGCGTGTTGTGTATTACAAGATCTATTGTAAAATAAACTTTAACAAAAAGTAACTTTCACAAAGTTAGTTTTAAACTGAAAATTTATCTTAAGAGTGACTTTTTATTACAAATGAGTTGTAAAAAAGGCGATGGAAGAGGCTCTAAGACTTGATTTCACTCTCCAACGTTAGTAATTAAGAGGTCGTTATTTTACATTTTGTTTCTTTTTCGTATAAACTAGATCTTAGTTTTTATTGACAGCCCGTTAATTGTTAAAATATTAAATCCAGAGTCGCTAACGGCAATGTCTAAAACGTATAGCATAATTATCAACCTTACATATAATATTTAAATAATAGTATATGCTTTAAGCTGACGGGAACAGATGACCTTCTGCACAAATAGAGAGTCGTGGAAGAATTGGCTACTGCCAAAGAAAGATGTCTATGCTCTAATACGATCAATATTACTGACAACTTTATGGTTTCATAAACAAATTTACTAAAGGACCTGCAGACTTTTGAAATGTTAATAAAGATAAGCAAAGAAAAGGGTTGTTATTTAACTGACTTATGGGAATTAATTAATATAATTTTATAGTCTAATATGGGTGCTATAATTTATTTCGAATTTTCACAATAGAGTTTTTGCTATTATTTCATAATAATCATTTTTAAAACTTATATTTAAATTAAGGTTCAAACGGACATAAGGCAATGTCAATTGAAAACCGAGATGAAAACGTTCACGATCAAAAGTATTTTGAAAGGTAAGTGGTAAAAAATACATAATTATATATTGACGCATTCCTTTAACCTATAACACTCGTAATAGATCTACTTTACCATTCGGTATTTTACAAATACTTCAAAATTAAGGAATCTTTACTACTTCATGTATTTAAGCGTTCGCCCTCTTGAAGTGTATTTGTACATTTTTAAAATGCACTATTGTTTTGAATTAAATTATAATATTGAGCTAAAGACATTTTTGGTTTATTTGTCTCCACTGTTTGGTTGTATAGCTTCTACTACGCGGATAAAGCCTTTATCAAAGTAGTTGAAAAATCGGAAAATAATTTTTAAATTATATTTTCCCTCATTTCCTTAATTAAATCTCTTTCACTTCATAAAAAAGGGAAGTAAATATAGTAAATAAATATCTCTATTACTTTTATAGTTACTAAAAAATAACTACAAAAATAATAAAGATATTTATGTTTTAAGCTACCAATTAGCGAGATGTAGTACTACAAAATATTGACGTCAACTTTCAGTGGGATCTCATACTCATCTTTTCAAGACGAAGACAAACTGTTATCAAGCTATCTCTTGCAGCAAAAACAGGGCTTTTGTGACTCATCCTTTCGTTGTTTTTAATTGATTTAAGGTTTCTTTCATTATTCCGTTATCGTATCTGGTCTCTTTTTCCATTTTATCAAGAAATTTGATATATTTATATGCATTCATAATAAAATTTTACATTAATACTTCTAGATGTCCTTGGCACTTTGAGGAAAATTAGTAATGTTTTTTATAGTATTTTCGAAGGGCAAACAAACATGCGAACCACCAGAGTGTAGGTGATCACCGCCGTTCAAAGACACTTGCAATTCTAAAGCAGTCGCCAGTACGTCACCGGCTTCTCGAGTTAGGATAGGATATCTGATCGAGAAGGGCATGGGCTGATGGAGAGGGAGTGGGGTGATAGAGGAGGAGGGAGTGGACCATCGTAATTCGCACTCGACAAACAAAGCGCAACAGCAGAAGCCGGTCCGGTCTCACCTGTCGCGCCAGCCCGTTTCCGTGTTGCAGCATAAGGTCACGGCTCTACCATAGCAAAATTATTTATATCTTCCATTTGCAGCCAAGTAAATACGCTTATTTTCATTTGTAACGCTTTGGCAGTTTTGACGTTGGAAGTTATTATTAAAATCTGCTCTATTTTGTGTTTTCAGTGTCAATAACATAACCCGTAACATATTTCATAACTGAACGTAAGATCGGTACGGTTTACAGGCGTTTCCTGAAAGGACAGTATGTTTTAAATCTATTTACTCAACTACGACTGGAGGGTAATGTTTTTAACGCGTATGTGGGCAGGCATGTGTGATTGTGACTATGTACCATCTACAGCGTAAACCCCCCTTCTTCAATTTGAACAGATGAGGTACCGTTAGGTTCGTATAGCTTCCAGGAGCGCTGTAGGATACATGGAGTCAACATAAATATAAAAAAGCGGACGCTGGTAGCCGTTTTGACGCATTCGACAACAACAAACCTCGTACATCCTGAAAGATTAAACCTATTTGGACAAACAAAATAAACGAGATGTCCTTAGATACGTACTTGTAATCCCGAGGAAATATTTGCTATATTTTTTATTTTTATTTCTGAGAAGACTTTTTTATTTAGTTCAGTTAAGCAATTATTAGTAATATATTTGGTGCATGCTTGAGCTGCAAGTAGTCGTTGATCGTTTAAGTAGGTAGACATACTCAAATTTTACAACAAACTATATTCCGCCCGCGACTTCGCCCGTGTGGTGATATAATTAACATTTTCATCTCGCATATTGGCTGATTATGTTCTAAATCATGTTTCCGATCTCTATTCCATTCCCGATTTTGATTCTAATCCTGCTCTTGATTCGAAGCTCGGTTTTGATCTAATTAGATTCCGATTCATGTCCCGGTTTAGATCCAGATCTCGTTCCAAATTTTGATCTAGATTTTGGTTCTCATTCCGATCCTTTTCTCGATCTTGATTCTGTTTCTAGTCCCAAATTCGATTTCAACCTTATTCCCTTTCTAGATTTCGATCTCTTCCGTTCTCAACATTCAATTCCACTACCAGTTACGGTTATGAGTTGCGCAAAGCCGACGCAAATGCTAATTCTAAAATAAAACTTGGGCTACATTATTTGGGAATAGGGTAGCTCTCTAAAAATAATGGAATTTTTAGAATCTGTAGCAGTACAAATATTCAGATGAAGCCAAGGTGAAATGTCAAATTTTCGGGAGTTTTTTATTAGTGAATGAATTTTCAGAACCGGTTCAGTATTTCAGTTCAATGGTACAAATACGCATACGAAACCGGGGACGATTGCTGGTTTCCTTTTTCAGAAACCTTCCCGTTCGCACGTACGACAAATCGCCATACAGCATATCGGTTTTGTGACGGGCCGGGCGCACGCGTATGAAGCGCTTAACGGCCCGTTTCTGTTTTTGCTGATCGGTTAACTATTCGTAGGAGCGGCGCCTTACTAACTTAGGTCGTCAAAATAATACCTCTGAACACTAGGTGTCTATAGAGGTGCAGAGTTTCACTTCCGATATGCTGAAACGTATCCTATGTGAGTATATAGAATACTATATTTAGTAGTTAGCAATACTATAATTAGTAGACTATAGATTACGTGCAGTACTGGGATAGTACAGGCTAAATGCAGAATACAGCTGCATTCTCATACTATTTCTTCCAATTTCTCGATTCGGCCCTTCAGAGAGCAACCAATTAGACAGGTCGAATATAGACTAATGGAATTGAAGTGGACGTCCGTTTGTAGGTCATCCGCGACCTCAATGGTCGCAGGCGCGGGCGAAGAAATTACTGTTGCCACATCCCCATGCGTCTTCTCGTCGGGGATACGACCCCGACGGATCCAGGTGATAGTGACCCCCTGGCAAGGGTCCGTTTCGTGTAGTCCCATCTCTCACAGCGCAGCTTTAGCCTTAAGAAGAGGCGTCTTAAAGAGTTCTCTAGGGAGATTCGGCAGCTCGGCGACCTCTTGTGCATTGGTGCAATATTCCGGAGGAATTCATAGAGGCCCAGGTTGGCGATGTCATACATCCAGCGAGCAATGTGCTGAATGAATTCTTCTAGGGTTTCGATACAGAGGTCGGGAGCGATTACGTCATTTAAGACATACCGTCCCGCTACCACGATAATCCTTAGGGCGATGCTCTGTTGGGCTTGGATTCACTTTCTCTGTGATATGGAGCAGAGTATGTTCCATGCTGGTACTGCGTACGTGAGCCGAGAACGGATTTAGCCTTTATACAGGGCAACTTTGGCTCGGAGCGGTAGGTACGATCGAAGAACTGGGCGTAGCATACTCCGCGCGGCTCTGCTCTGGTAGATGACATGCTTCACCTGAGCGGCCATGCCCATGGAGCGATTAATATGTACACTCAGATATCTTACCTCAATGTCTTACCTTAGCCATTCCACTTCCTGTCCTCGAAGTCTCAGCTTCGGTGGCATGGTACGCTGTTGGCCGGTCAATAAGGCCGCCGTCTTCTCACATTCACGGCGACACGCTATTTGTCCAGCCAGGCTGGTAGTAGGTCGAGGACCCTCTGAATCTTAGCCACTGCGAGCTCAGCCCGACGAGATGATGCTAAATAAGCATTGTCGTCTGCATATAATGCCAGCACGACGTCCTCCTCCCAGTCTTGCAATTGGCCTGTGAGAGTGGGGATGTCATCCGTGAACACTGCGTACAGACACGGCGATAGGCAGCTTCGTTGTGGTACTCCGGCGCGGATGGGTCGCGGGTTCCAAGTCACGTCCTCGATTGTTACGAAGAATCTGAGGCCCTCCAGGAAAGACGATACTGTCTGCACGAGCATAGGCGAGATCTATGAAGTGGCCCGGATCTCAAAATATGTCCTCGATCAGAAACGGTACCATCGAGACAGCTATGTTATTTTCTGACATCGATTCTGGGCCGTATCCTAATGAGCGCCGCTATCTGGTGCCGCTAAACGACTACTTTTAGCAGTCGGTAACCCTACCGTCATAAGGGCCGCCGACATCTATGTCATATGATCAGCTATCTGAATAATTATCGTGGTACTAAACTGCATACATGTTCAATGCGTTTCGGAAGTAAAACTCATGTAAACTCATGTCTTTACTTACAAATAATCTATATGTACAAAAACTATGCTGTTATGTACGTTTCGCTATAAATTGCACCGAAAAAGCGATGTTTTTTATACATGACTTACGAGTTCGAAATTCCTCTATACAAATCATATAGCAAAAAATAAAATAACTAATATGTTCACGTCATGCGTACGTCGGGGTGCCCAGGAACGATTCCGTCGCGAACAGGTTTCATAGTAATCAGATGGATAATTTATGTACACAAAGAAAACGAATAAAGAAATAAATAAGGTGTAATATGCTTTTATTTAAAAAAAATGTGATATAATATATCTATAAAATGGTATATTTTTATCAGAATTAAATTCTTTTTAACTTTTTAGTTCTTTTCATTAACAAGTAATAAAAGCTTGCCTAAAAAAAATTTTTATTTTCCAAGTACGTTTTATAAGTTAGCTGACTATTGCACGATAACCGGTGATTGGTAATGTTTGTGAATAGGCTGTCCAACGATACTCACGTCAGGGGATAAACGAGAAAAACCATCCCCTCTTTACGGATAAGTTTATTTTGATCATTTTCTGACTGATGTCTTTATCACCTCGTTGTTTGTTGTGTGTGTGTGTGTGGTGTGTGTGTGTGTGTGTGTGTGTGTGTGTGTGTGTGTGTGTGTATGTGTGTGTGTATGCGCGTGGGCATGCGTGCATGAGTATATGTGTGTATATATACATTCTTAAACCTGCGCGTGCGTAGGTGAGTGTGTGCGTGCATGCATGTGTGTATGCATTTGCCAGGCTTATAAAGAAGTTTATATATGTAAGGTTGCAATTTTAATATCAGCCTTTGTAGCCCAACCGTTGTATTAACTACTGGTTCATTTATTATCGACACTAGCGGTTTAGTCTTGATCAGTCTCAACTGTCAACGTCGTCGTCATCACGGTTGCGTATATATATATATATATATATATATATATATATATATATATATATATATATATATATATGAGTGTAAAATTTTTCATATGCAGACATACATACACAATTCTTGCATGTTAAAACATTCTCATGTTATTTGTCCAAGTGCCATTCTATATACTTTTTCAGCAGTTAGTTAATTCGGTAAAACATGTCCACCTAAGTAAGTAACACTAAAATCTTTTTATATTTTTAGATCTCGTCATGTTTCTTATTGATATATTTGTATATATATATATATATGCGACATATGCGATTCGTAGAGGATCATTACATTGAGTGTTTTATTGTGTCCCAAATATTATTCCTTTATTTTTTAAACTGAAAAAAAATGATTTCCAATTATTATTCTACCACTTTGTCGGCGTAATTAATATGTATACCCATGCCACATTATGGCTTTCTACTTTCAAAAGGCTCTGAGCCAAACCACGGACAGACACACGGACGGACAACTATAAAGATTCCTTATGGAACCCTGAAACGGCCAAAAGATGTGTTGTGCAAATAAATATACTTTGGTAAATAATGGAAATAATTTATTGATTTACGCCGATGTCGAAAGCAGGTACATATTCGTAATGGCCTTCTATTCCGCCATAAATAAATGTGGATAGCCAAACGCGCTTGTTGTGAGACGCTTTCACTATTCTTAATGTCAAGCAAGGCTCCATTCGCTTTATTTCCCTACTTTACTCTATTTTCGACTTGTCTATCATGTTTACCGCAATTGTTAAACAAACTACCCGAGTACCCATCTCTTTGTGCTTTCATAGTGCTTTGGCTTTTTCCAAGCACCATGACTTAGTTCTACTGGTACTTACTTTCATGCTACTTTTCTCGAATCAGAATCATTCATTTTAGTTGCCATGTTGGTAGAGGTGTACACATTTACTTAATTTTATAAATGATGATTACGACAATAAAGTATAGTAATAGAAAAATAATGTGGAATACTGTAATTGTTTTTAGAATTAATGCTTAATCTCAATGCCATTTTATTTTGTATCTTAGTTTGACATAATCAAACTCATATGTATTTGCATACCCTCTTTGGAATTAGGATAGCCCGTAGGCCTAACGGACTGTCCTGGCGGTGACCTGTCCCGCCCGTAACCTTTTACTGGATGGATGAATTTCACCTAGAAACAAGTATGCATGGGCCGACACTCCTCGATGTGCCATTAGAATAACTGTCATAGTTTCTAGTCACAACGAGATTCGTCATTTACCGCACAAAAACTGTCAATTTAAAAGGAAATATTGTTTTTAGACCGCAAACAAGAGCTCCTGTTTTCAGCTTTGTAATTAAAGTGTAAGACCATTCCAGCCGGATGATGCGGCACAAGACAAAATAAAAGGTGGAATTTTAAGTTTTAATCCAATATTAACATTGTGCTACAAGTGTCGATCTGAAAGGTACCCAAATAATGGGGCGCAGTTGGCCGATTTCCCGGGGGTTCTCGGGGTAAATTCGATAAGTTAGATGTTACAGGAAGTTGGGTTGCGGTCCGGCTGCTGCGTCTAAAATTGGACACCGTCCGTCAACATTTCCAAATCTCGCCCTCACGGCTCACAATGAACCTTGAACTGCGCCAGGAAGTAAATACGTATTCTGTAAATAGACCGTTGGCGTTTTGCTGTATTATGTTGTTTTGTGTGTTTAAGCAACGGACTTTGTTTATAGTATACTGTTTAGTTTTTAATTTACCTCTCAGAATGTTAAGAGTTTTGTACAGCGTATGGGAAAATGGAACTCTTATTTTGTTGTCTGTCTTTGCCTTTGGGGCCTTTTTATAGAGACAACTTGAGGTATGACATTTTATACGGATATGAAAACGTTTAAAAGTTTACACTATCTTAAAAAATTTAAGTTTCGAGCTCAACACAATTACGAGAATTTACACTTCAAAACATATTTTCATATTTAACTTCTCATGCGTTGAAATTGTACAACATTTTTCGTATTAAGTTTTAAATTTGTATTAAATTTGGAGCTTTAAGGTTACACAGCATCCAGTTTTAAATATCACACGAAGAGGGAGCTTTCGCTACAAGACAAGGAATAAATACAAAAACTATTAAATTAAAATTTCGTGTGAAATTATTAGGGAACAAATTTATTTTACTATCAAGTATTTTAAATTTTACACATGGCGATCATATAAAGTCTGAATCGACATTTTATAATTTATTGATGTTGAGGAAATTAAATGTCTATCGACCAATACATTAGGAGTACGTGAGTCCACGGGCGCGCTAACAAAGGGCGCGCGCGACCTTTCCACGCCTCCAAGCTTCTGAATCGGATAAATGGAGTCATAGCAAAGATCACCTAAGTAGTTTTTGGCTTCTCTCCGTCACGGGAGCTCGTTAAGGTCATGACAAAAGTGTTAGCGATTTTAAGGATGTGATTAATTTAAACAACGTACAGTGATCATAAACGTGAAAAAGTCACAAAATCCGATATCGAAATTACAAAATTTCGTTTATCTTGTCAAAGTTGAATTCTAAAATACTTACGCTTTAATATAAAATATCGAACTAAATCCGTACCGTAAAATTGGTAATGTTGTTTTATTTATCAAGTAATCTGATAAAAGACTATAAATATAATAGAGTTGCAGAGTTGTCATTAAAAATATGAATCCTTTTACATTTTTTTCTACTGTTTACGACGCATTTATCAGAAACTGCCCCGCGACCAAACGCCAGCAGCCGCAGTCGCGGTCGCAGTCGCAGTCGCGACCGCCGTCGTCCGGTCGCGGTCGCGCGGTGGGCGGCGCACGGCAATAACTGTTGCAGGCGGGAGCTCTCGACGGGTCGCGTCGCCGCAAAATTAGCGATCGATCGGACCCCGACGACCGTAATACTCCCCTCCCCGGCCACCCCTTTCGATGCGGGGGCGGCCGCAGGCTCAGCTCGGGCGACGCTTACGCGTAATTAAACTGGCTACCCGCGCAATCGCCTTCTTTGGAGCCCCGATGTTTTTCGGCACCGTGGCCTAGCCCGTTTCAGGCGCAAAAAGTCCCGATGACGTTATAAAATAGTAATAAACTTACTTAGGCCGTTGATGGAGTCCAAATGTGACGATATTATCTTTTTTTTTGAGAGAGAAAAAAAGAACAAAGTACTCAAAAATATATCGCTTATTACTCGCGTGCTTGATACTGGGTTCTAACTTCTATGTGGGAATCTAAATTTGTACCATTCGGTCGTGTTCTGCGACCGTCTTGCGAAATTCATAACCGTCTATACGAATCATTAATTTCATACACTCAACTGGCCGTTACCACCCATTTCGCTGAATGTAAATTAACATTAGCAAAATTAATTTTCTTTATGATTCAAGTATGCCCGTGGTTTCGCTAGCGTATGCACACAATGTATGCCTTTATTTTTAATATTAGTGGTTCTAGCGATCAATTCTGGTCTCGTTCAGGGCCTTGAACTTGATGTCCATTGCAGCGATATCAATTTTCGTTCCATTATCAGTCCGATCACGAGCTCACTATTCCGACAGCGGTCTTGATGCCAATCTTGATCCTTCTTTACCATAGATGTTAGTGATAACAGATTACCATTCTAACTGGTATTTATACATTTTTTTTACATAAAAGGTAGTCCTGTAATATATTAAATTAAACATATATCTCATTTCAAAACATAATCTATCTCTATACTTAATTTAATTACATCCCGTTCAGCCGTCAGCGTATGAGAAACATCAGTATGAACGTACTCTTACATTATTTATATTGTAAATACTCTATAATTATTTACAAACGATTTCCTGTCGAATAGTCAAAGTCGCATACCAAAACGTTCAATGGTTTTTTCGTGACGTCCGGACGAAAAATCATTCTCATAAGCTACATATATATATTTAAAGTTCTTCTTCCATTGACGTTCCAAGGCCAATCATCATAAATAGTTTTCATTGTAATTTTTTGAGAAGAGGGAGTGAAAATGATATGGTTATCTAAAATTCAAGAAAAAATGACGGCAGTGGCAGATGTCAGCGACAGCGGTGACTGACCCTGTCTAAGAGTCAATCGTCGCTGCCGCTGACGTACAGCTAACCTTTTTCAATTCTATCCAATTTGAGCGTGCGTCAATAATAATTAAAAAATATTTGTTGTTAAAAGGGCCTAAAAAATCGAGGTTTAGCCGAGACAATGATTTAGCCGGCTACGGCCCGAATGCAGGGGCGCGGAGGCGATGTGGCTCGCAGCATACGGCAAGTCTTGGCTTCCCACCACACGTAGTTATGGGAGAAGTGCCTCACCTTGACTATTCCTGGATACCCATTTTATATCTCGTTTAACACAGCGCTCGTCGATGCCAGCTGTATAACCCTATAGGTAGCCCCATGTTAGACGTCTACGATCGGTGTGTTTGATCTCTTTTCTTGAAAAGTAAACCTTTTCAGCTTGGCTAGTAAGTTTATTGGCCAACTAAACATTACGTATCCGTAGATTTTGCTCAACAATGGGTTTTTCGCGATCTCCATTTTAATATCCTCAAAACTAAGTGGATTTTTTTTAAGTAAAGTTCAAGTAACTAATCGCTTTGACCTCACTAGCAGCTAGACCGCAAGTCGAATTCGGATGCTAACGTAGCAATGCATCAGTTTGACAATTCTAGAATTATCACACGAATTCAAATTTGAAGATATACTCTACCAATACCATGGTATTATCTGTAACTTGCTCGGAGCCGTTATTGGAATGCCTCTGATGGTAACTGCAAATATAGTTCAGTGGTCTGTGGTCACTTCATACAAATGTTGATAATATTCAGTGACACCGAAAACAATGGCTTTTGCCTCCTTATCCAGCTGTGAGTAGTTCCGCTCGGCTGCGTCGAGAGTGCGCGATGCGCAAACATTATTATACACTTTACAAATAGACCTTTTCATTGACACGCTATTTGGTATATATAATATTCTTGAGTGTGGTCTACACACAGGTGCACATGTTACATATCCATAAAGCTGGCATAGTCAAATGAGAAAAATCATTATCTTTATACACAACATTTAGTGCTCATAAACACTAAACATTTTGAATTCTCTCACAATCTATTTTTCTGACGACATAGCACAAGTCTTCGATAACAGTTAAAGACTTATTAGCCAATTCATCAGCCACGGTCAGGACACGAACTAGGTATGTTACGTTTCGAAGGCAACTCTCTTAATCACTCGATTTTTAAAATCAAAATGGTCTTGGAGTTCATAAAACTGCGTCGAGTACCTCAAGCTTCGTAGAAATCCGTGGGTTTACTCGAAATATGATTTCGCCCAAATATTTTTGAAAAGTGACAACATATAACCTCTTAAACTTTTTAAAGAAAACTTTGAAGAATTAGAGCTCGGATGTATAAGTTATATGGTTTTCACTCTTTCTGAGCTGGAAACAATATTACGTAAAATAATGCAGGATGTTTTGAGGCTCGCCTGCAAGGTCAACCATTGCTCAAATTCTTTGCATTGGCATAATATACATATTATCTTGAAATTATTGTATTTTAGGCTGATTGACAATTATAGAACTCAAAGGAAATTAATATAAAAAAAAAACAACTGATGAAGCGATAAAATTTATCTAATAGGTCGTTTTCTGTCTCACGATGTACACAGTACGAAATGAGAACGGCACCGAAATAAATCATTACAAATTATTGCCAATTTGCTTTGTCTTTTGCAGGTTAATTGGAAATCGAAGAAGATTTTCGTTTCCCATATTCGGGAAAATTAGACGAGATACTTAATACTGGTACATAACTGTCGTTGGTATTCGGTTAGATAGATACATAACACTTCTTTTGAATGATCTAGTGGCTTTTTCGACTACGTGATTGTCGTGTTTCGGTATCTATTAATTGGGTTGAGCTGTATGTGCGCTAAGATCCGAACTTTTATGGATGACCACTCCGACCCATTTGGTATCATTTCCATGTAACTTTGGAGACGATACCAAATATTTGAACGCGGTTAATGTCATGTCAGCCATGGTACCAAACTAAAGTACCAAATTTGCTTAGGTATGTATAGAATATAAGAAGTATATAAATATAGCTTATACAGTATATGAAGTTGGTCAAGTATTTAAACACCCTTACTGTTGGTTATTTTTAGGTCAATGTAATGCCTTGGCCTCTTGCTTACTGCTCCATCAAATCGTACTAGCCCAGTGTAAGTGCTGTGAAACTTACGAGTGATCTACGACTTAGCACTTTGCCAAACTACATCGGTTCATGAAAGCTCCTAAACGTAATCAGCGCAGTATGAGGAAGAATCGTAATAGTTACAAATGAAAACCACTGACTTCATTTTTAGAGTATCATTCCATGTACTGATTTACCTCTTAATTTGTCGTATGCTCTACATAAGTTTCTACACATTTATACCTTAAAAATAATTTTATAAATTACAACAAGAAACTTCTTTTTTTCTTATTTCAGACATTTTCAGTAGCTTTTTATCAAAGTAACAATATATATTCAAAATCCTAATTATTAATCCTTTGATACCCATCGTATAAGTATAAAATTATTTTTCTTTTTACATGTAATAACCATATACTTGAGATAGTTATGTCACAAACAATAAATAAAGGACAATTTGGTTCCTTTTAACTCGCTCGATGGGGTCGAAATCGAGAACGGGACCAAAGTCGAAATCGCATGTGCCGCTAAAATTAGAATCAAGTATAACCGGAATCGGAATGAAGAACAGTACCGGAATAAGGATTTAGAGCGGGACCGAGGTCGAGGCGGGGCCAAATCAGAATCTGCTTAACTCGAGGCCGTGCTCGTAATCAAGAGCGGGACCGCGATTGGATTCGAGAGTGAAACAAATTGGCATCGAGAGGAGAATTGGGATCAGAGTCGGAAGAGGAACAGCGGTCGGGATGACGGTCGACAGCGTCTACGGCCGGTCACGAAATTAGGAAATCCATTATATGTCAATGCGCAAGCGGAACCTAGTTATGGTTAAATCCAAATTACATCGATTATAAGACAAACTTTCGTAGAGTGCAACATTCTCGTTGCATCGTGTTATTACACAGTGATTATATAATGTTGAATAGGACTATATTATTTATTATAAATGTAGTTTTATTTCTATTGACATAATTTGCTGTACATTAATCTGTGAACATAAATCGTTATCTTATAAATTCTTATTTTTACTAAAATATTGTATCTTCGATGTTAATTATATATCATTATAAACACTATCACGTATAGTAGCTAATTGTTTCCGGTAGATGGTAACTCCAAATGTTGCTGATTGTTTCGTTGTTTTCGTCAGTGAGTCTATGTAGGTAATTTTTTTGATCTTAGAGTAGCCACTAGTAATAAAAGAGATTCTACGTCATTTTTAGAAAAGCTTATGATTCGTTCTATTGGCACTTAGGTACATAAAATAACTTTGGCACGATATTTTATTTTGATAGTTTAAGGACTAAAATCATTTGATATTAAAACAAAATAACGAACTAAAAACTCTGTAGTTTTTTTGTAAATATATAGTTGTATAGGATTGTCAAAAAGTCCTATATGGACCTGAGAATTAATTGTATACTAATAATATTGGAAAGAAAAAGTACTACGAGGTAATATGTCCTCAAAAAATTACATCCTAAATTATTTTATTTTGGTTAACTTCTGATTGAAGTTGCCTATATGTCTTTGTCATATTTAAATACACAATTAAAGCGGTAATATATTCTTGTCTGTGTTGCCCAAATTTGTCTGGGGACTTGGCATTATTCTTTGGCAAATGCTAAAAGCGTATACAAGTGTTCTATAAAGTCTTGATTATTTAGGCAAGTTCTAAAAACATGAACAAGTGTTCTATAAAGCTTAGATTCTTGAGGCACAACGATATTTAAAAATACTTGTGGATTGTATGCTTATGGATTGAATTGCACCGTGTATTACTAAGTACTATGGAGTAGAGATCCCGGCATCGAAAGTCGGCGGACGAAGACGAAGGTGCTAAAGTGCCACCGATGGCCGAACCACGCCAGAGGAATGAATCGAGCCGAAATATCGAACTGCTCAAATACTGGGCCAATCAACTCTACGTATTGGAAGGCATGCGGCTATTACGCCCAAACACGTACTGAGGAGTCTTGTTCCTCTACGCTAAGACTTCTACTCCTGCATAGATTCTGTAGATAAACGTAAAATTTTTCTGTGGTTTGTGGTATCGTCCATAACCATCGACCATTCCACGTTATCATTTAGTAGGTCGGTTACGTTTATGCCTACGACCCAATCTGTTTTCTCACTTTTATACTTCTTTACATTATATTTCCTGCTTCCACTCCCTTAGCGTTAGTTTTTTATCAGCGGGCTCTCGTGAACTGGCTACGCTGGGCCTAGCCCCGCGGTGCCTTGTCAATACACTTTAAACTTCGTTTCGCAAGAAGAAGATTAGAAAGAATTTATGACGATTTACAGATCCTTGTTTTTTGACCTAATTTTAATTTAGCTTCAGTTTTAATCATCTCGTGTAGCCGGATTTTCGACCAACAAATGTAATATATTCAATATTTATCCGTAAGGTGTCCCAATGTGTTGTAACTTTTGTTTCAAGTTGCGTACTTTATTTGGCAGTCCCCGGACACCTTTAAAAATCACGATGTTTACTTAAAACAATTATTTGTTTAATTTTTAAGGAACCGTTTTATGATTTTTTTTTTA
Source organism: Eumeta japonica (assembly GCA_005406025.1). NCBI lineage: Eukaryota > Metazoa > Arthropoda > Insecta > Lepidoptera > Psychidae > Eumeta > Eumeta japonica. Next base: position 19,855 of record BGZK01000711.1, read on the forward strand.
TTTTATGTCCAAATAAATAAAATAGCGAGTTGCCTATTCAAAGAAATGAATTTCAAATACTTTTTCAAAACGACACACACTTTTTCTTGAGGTTTTAGTAAAATTTAACTCAAACAAAGTTGAAATTAATTTGAACTACTTAAACTGAGTTTTAAGCGATTATTATTGCACGCCTAATAAGCGGAACGCATGAGGTAGTGCTCTACTCTCGCCTTACGAAAAACGAGTGATTTTTTGAACTTTAAATGTCATTATTTATTACATGTTGCACTTGTAAAATAATGTATGCACTCAAACGGCAAGAATAATCACTGATTTTAATATCTGTAATATCTTCAAAACACATTTTGTTATAGAACATATTTTAAAAACTGTTTTAAGAATTTTTTTCGTGGACGTCCGTGTCTGTATGTGCGGGTCCTGTATGTGGTCACGATAACGAATGAAATACTTCACTAATCGAGTATTTTTTTTCCTTCGCTTTAGTATGCATCTGAATAGAAGCCTATTGAATTTCACTGTCTAATTCGGTGTAGTTTAATTGATATTTAATAAACAAAATTTTGACGAGTTTTTTAGTAAAAAAATTTTTTATTTTTATTAAATCTTAATCTAGAGAACATAAGAAACCCGAAGCGTGACTGTCTTTTTTATTCTCAATGTTTAAGTAAAAATTTTGACACCACGGTAAGTATTTTTTTTTTATTTATTTCAATTTAAAAAAAATGACGATTACGGTATAAATTCTTGTTAATATATAGAATGTAGAGTATTGAACAATGCATACCAAGTAATTTGTAATCATTCATAAAGAGTGCGCTCCAGTCATTCGTCGGAGCTGACATACACACTTTTCTTTAGTAAAAATGGAGTAACCGCTATGAGGCGTGCACTTTTGGATTTTCCAATTTTTTTTATATAATTTTGACTGCTGTACAATTCTCATATTTCTCGGAGATTAATTATTACATTGAGTAATTCCTTCTTGATTGACTAAAGGTCTATTACAATATGAAACATGAATACACAAATTAAAGTAAGGGAATAAGTCTTAAGTCTACACTTCAATCATTTACTTACCCTTAAATAATCTCGTAACACGATATAAGATTATCCGGATTCGAAAAATTTCAGCGTCCGCAGCGGCGAAGCCTTCTAGAACTTTTGCTGAACAAACTTTAAGTTCCTTAATAAAAAACTTTCATTCGGAGTTTCATTACCCTTTACGAATTAAAAACTCAATAGGTGCTGCGTATTCATGCTACCGGGTCTGGTGGAGATTGAGGGTGGAGAGGGATAGCTTAAAAATTTTGAAATAGATTGATCTATTTGCACTTTCGTCACTACTAATGATAGCGCTATCTAGTGCTTAGCTGTAGAAAATTTGGAACCGAACATGTTCGGTTGAACATGAACAAGTAAGCACAGAGTTATGTATGGCAGTGAACCCCTGGTTGGCTGTATCTTTAATACAGTCGTAAGTTTTACATGGACGCCTCAATGTGTAAGAGGATATTCGAGCAATCAGAAAAACAATGCGAATTAATGTTTATTGAGCACATGTTGATGATACTAAAAGTATGAATTATAACGAAATAGGTTGGCATTTACAAAATTTGAGTTTTTATTGAAGTAACATGCAAGCTGGTCATTGAAATACTGAAATGCAAAATACATACATAAAATAAAATCATGTAATAGAAAATATTATATTGCAGTGTAATTTTGCTTTGTCGGAAACTTGCCGACAGTTAACGGACGACGTAAGAATGGCCAAGAGCGACAAAATGAAATTCAAATTAAAATTAAAAATATCTTTATTTCATGAGTTACAAAGTTACATTTGAAATACGTTGTAATTTTTGTGAATTTGCTCTTTCCGCTCGTTCGGAAGGCAGTTTTTCCTCAAGAAGAACGAGCAAGAAACTTAAGGGTAGCCCTTTTCATCATGCGTAGTCAAAACAAATATAAAACCATTAACGAACGGAGCAGCCCGGTAAGAAGTCGAGCCGCTTATGCCCATGGATATTTGTCTTTTAAACATTCGAAAATTGTATAATACCCTTTTTTACTGAGTGATTATTTAATAATACTTTTAAATTTATATATAGGTGAATATTGATATCTACAGAAGCCTTATTGAGTATGCGCACACAGAGCCCTCCGAGTGAGTTTGTGACTACTTAGTCGACTGACGTGTGAAATCAGTTTATTTTTAATTTTGGTATTGAGTTTATGTCGACTACTATTTCTTTTAAACATTTCTAAATTTTATTAACGTATAATAATTTTTCATAAATGAATTGGAATGCCGTAGTTAAGATACCAATTTCCTTAAACTCTAATCTTTCTAAGAGATACACGAGGTTCGGGCTTGTAAGTCGCGCGAACGGCCCGCTTCTACAGCACGTAAATTCTATGAATATCCGCGGCATATCCCCAGAGCAAGATGCCTTATCACATCGGGCTATGGAAACAGCCAAAATAAATTAACCTTGCAATTTCGACGTCTGATAATTTTTTTTTATTTTTTTTGACTGCATAGCTAGCAGAGGTAAGTTCAGAAACAAGTTCATTTTATAAATAATTTATATTGTGTATTTTAAGTTATGCAAATCAAACGGTTTATTTCATTTAATACAAAGCGGGCATATGGGATGGATTTTGTCAGGCATCTTTTCGCAAATATTCATAATCTCCTTTTTTTAGAACATCTTCGCCAAAGTAACTAACAAAAATATGTCATCCAAAATATACTTATAAATAATATAGACACATCCCTAATAGAAGCTCGGCCAGACCGCAAGCGCGAGCGCGCGACAACTTACAGACATGTTTTCTTCTTTTGCTCGACCGCGGTGTGTCACGGACTCCGCTGAGCTCTGCCGGTTGACGCCTGCGTCCTCATTACTCATTCATACTTATATTATAGATTACTACGTATATACATACATGTATTATGTATTAATTGTGCTTTAAAATATGAGTACCTGGATGACCGAGCTGCGCTAGGTATTTTTTTTTTTAATCATGTTTTTTTGTAAAATATATTTTCATACGAATTACATTCTGATGAAATATGAATAATATTTTTCGATCTTACCGCGTTTTTTTTAAAGATCTTTTAGGCATTTATAAGTGAACAAGTTAGTTAAAGACACATATTGTACCAATAACATAAGTTAACAATTGATTCTCTTGGTCTAACCTCAAACCAACATTGATTGGCTTAGTATTGCTTAACAACGCTATTTATGTCAAGTAGCTTTAGTGTCGCTGTGTCAGTAAAGCAGTAAGTTGCTCCCGATAATAGTTTTTCTAACACAAAAATAAACTTTTCTTCACAAAAGAAGAATATTGAGGTTTTTTCAGAAAATAAGAAACTTAAAAAAAAATCGAAAAATTATGTATGTGGATTCGAAACGGGGTCTTCCAAATTCAAGAATGAACAATTTCTCAACTGTGCTATTTTATTGTTGTAGACAGTGGCTAAATTTACCTTATATTCTAATTCATTGCCTGAAAACAAATAAAACGAAGTTATATAAAATGAAACCTAGCTAGATCGATTTATCGTCCTCCAAACCCTAAACATACTAAATTTTACGGAAATCATTGGAGCCATTTCCGAGATTTTGGTTATATATATATATATATATATATATATATATATATATATATATATATATATATTTAAACGAGTAATTCTTGTGTATATATATATATATATATATATATATATACACACAAGAATTGCTCGTTTAAAGGTATTAGATACTAATGCCTTACATTGGCTAATGACTATACGCCGCATGTATAGAACTTCACTTCTGATATTGTTTGTGATATTTTTAGATATAAACTTCAATAATTTCTTTTCCCTGCCGCATGTTGTACATAACTTTCAAATCCTTGGCTTATGAAGTTATAACCCCGCCTCGGGGTCGCTAGAGCTTTGCTCGAACTGTTTAATATTCAAGATAACAAATACAATTAAATTAATTGTAGCTCGCTGGCTGTAGTTTTATTTTAAAGTCTGCTTCATAATTTTAACTGAAATTTTCGTTACATATGGATTCGGTACTCCATTTTATGGGTCGCTTGAACACTCTGTGCACGAACATAGTGCATGTGCATCAAAACGCCTGTTGTCGAATTGACAACTTTGATAAGTAAACATTTTCTTTATATTACACTATCGATTACATAACGACCATTGTTTGTTATTATAATTAGGTAAGTTTATAAGTGGCAGATATGCTGAAACAGTCTAAGCTATTTTGTTTAGCAAGTTTCGTAAAGCAAGTTCTAAAAGGGGACCGGAATTTTACTATGGCCGGAACAGGAATTGGAATCGAGACTGAAATAGAGATCGGGTCAGAGTAGGGCGCGGACTGAGAATTGAAATTGAAAACATAATGCGGAACCGGACTAAAGTGAGACCCACAAGAACAAGTGAAGGAATCTATTCAATGGCCACAATGGCTACGGAGTAATCGTGTTAGGATTAGGACCTACCTGAGTCGCGACATATCTGCCCAAAGACCAGCACCGTGACCTTCGTCCACACGCTCAGCGTACCGATTACGACATCGCCTAAAATGAGAAGATCTAGGTTTAAAGTCTGCCGATAGATAAAACAATGATGCTATATAAATACAAAGCGTGATATTTCGTTCACAAACAAGATGGATATTCTAAAGTTTTACGACGTGTGACAGTCCAGAAATCGGCCGGCCGACACCAGCCGGCGATCTCGTGAAGAGCGACATATGTATCGCCGGCATCGGTGGCCGATAACCCCGCGTATTAGTAACGTACCGAGACGTGCAGAAGGTTATCGAAGTTCGATGTTTTTACTGAACCCTCAAGGCTGTGAGCGATGAGTCGTGTTTGTTAGATGGATCGCTGCTCTGGAAGTAAACAGTCCTGCCGTCGTTCCGTACAAGACGCTTAGCGGTGAGCCGTCTAGAAGGCTAGCACTTGTCGGTTTGTGCTTGATGTGGTTCGAAGTGTGCTAGTATCTCGGTGTACGGACACATTACGTTCGACGTCTGAAATAAAGTTATTATGTGACTCATCAGCGGGCAGTCATCCAAATAATAAGGTAATTTTATTGGTTTACATTAAATAAGACAAATATTTACATAAGAATAATTAAATAAATTGAAAACAATATATTAAAGTTAGTAACAATAAATTAGTAATCATATTTCATTTAAAATCACGTCAAGTACTTACAATTGGGACAAATCTTATATAGTTTTAGCTTAATATTTTAAATATATTTTCAATTAAAAGTGAAGTCAGTTCATTTTTCGACTACTATTTTCGTTGCCACAATCTATAAATCTGGTTTATAAATAGAAGACTGCAAGAAAATACGCAGTAAAAGTACATTGAGAGAAAATTTATTTCAAACGAAAGAAGAATCGTACGAGATCAATAATACATTTTAACAGTAAATACATTTCTTTGAAGCACTACTTAAAGGTATTGGAGAGTTTCAAAATAAGCAGTTATTCCTAATAACGGTGGGTAATAGAAATTGAACCTCCGCACATTCAACGTCAATTAGAGAACGAATATTGAAATCACTGAAATGTAATAATGTAACCGATTTACATAGTATTTAGACGTTCGTTGTCTCTCGACACCAAAGCCTCTTGTGTAGTTAAGGATCGGGACGATTACACGACATTGTAATCAGTTAAATGCTAACGCTCGCAAATAACTGTTAAATTGTACTAATTCCACTCGCATGTTATAGAAACGTACAAATGGAATTAGTGTAATGCTCTCTGGAAAGCGAAAACCGCATCAAAGACAAACGCGGGCACTCGCGAGTGATTTTGTTACCGTGACACGTGCTTAGCTACAAATTACGTAATCAAATATTCGAACGAGCACAAATACAGCTCATTGTATTTTCTGTATCTGTACTGTACAGATGTGTAGCGTCTGTCTGTATATTAATTTTTGGAGTTTACTCCTTAAGAATCGATTTCATATTTAGGCCCGGGGTATGGAATTTTATGGGAATAAAATCAAGTGTTAGATAAATGACGTTACGCTATCGTCACGGTTACTGAAATAAATAAATCGTCATGGTTACTGTTTACATTTCAATCAATCAGAATGTGACAAATATAATAGATTTTCTCCACGAATCATTGTTAGTGTATACAGAAGGGGGTTCAAAACTATTGAAGAAACGTGACCATGAACTTCCACTTATACTTGGTGGAGATTTTAATATTGATTTTAATAAAGAAGATGGTTTCCGTTTAGTACAATTTCTGAAAGATGAACTGAACTTAGATTTAATTTCTGACAGAACACTAGGGACAACTAGATATGGTACAACTATTGATGCGATGTTTTCACGATTTATCACACATGTATCTTCCGACATTCATGTATCATATTTTAGTTACCATAAACCAATTGTTTCAGTGTTTAATGATACCGCTATTGTTCCTGTCATAAACATTACGCAAGATAACGTCAATGATAGAGAAAATCAATCTTACTAAAAATTTTATTGTATAACATAATTGTTTTCAATATTTTCTTAAATGACGAATTGTTTTACTATTAACATAAATAAATGAATTGTGTATTATGCTTTAAATAATATAATAGATGCTTTCATTTACCATTATACTAATCTATATGTACGATATCATCTTAAAGCAGTAAACTCCATTCGTGCGTCGGAGCTGACACACTTTTTTTTTTGAAAATTTCGTGATAAATGTTTGTTTCGTGATTAACTGACCCAGTTAATCACGAAATTTTAAAAATCTGCCCATTTTTAAAATTCATGTCTATCTGCCTGTATGTCCTATAATAACTCAAGAACGGCTTAACCGATAGTGATGAAAATTCACAAAAAAAGCATGTGCTTGTGTACGTGATAGGCTATCGGTCTTTTCGTTTGTGTCTGTCTATATATCTTTGTATAACTTAAGAACGGTTTGAGCGATCGTGATGAAAATTAATATACAGTAAGAATGTATGATTTTAGAAACGATTGGGTATTGTCTGTATGACTGTTTATGTGTGTGTATGTTCTTTCAAAAAAAACTTACAAGAAGTTTCACAGTAAGAACATGCGATTGCGCAATTTCGTTAAAAATAATATTGTGAGTCATAAATTTGTTGGGAAGTAGGGTGTAAATCTTTAAAACTACTGACCCGATGGTGAAGCTTTTGTCATTAATTATTCTGAGTACTTTAAAGGAACATAACCATACTACGTGACCCGTTCACCGGCGGCCGAGGGAAGGGGGGGGTTCTTCAAAATACCACGCTTAGTCACACACAGAACGGGAGGGGGGGCTTAAGGCTTCGGCAAGATTATATATTCTATTTGTACTAAAACGTTAAGTACCTGTTACAATATGTTTTTATACAAGTATTTCCTCCTTCATTACATAAACTTTCTGTTAGCAAAAAATGATTTATAATCATTTTTATGAATTACTACGTGAAAACTAGAGAGGGGTCTGGGCATATACTACGGTTGGACACCGAGTGGTGGGGTAAAAATTGTAAAATATGGGTCATGTAGTATGGGTATGTTCCCTAAGCTATTTTTAATTCTAATAGGGATGTATTTTCAACAAGAAACCTCAATAACAGTTATTCAAATAAAATAAAACAGACATTTGGTTGATTTATTGGCGTGCGCGGACTAAACAGTTTAAAATAAGGAAATAAAATATATATATTAAAAATAACCTTTAATAGCTGTACGGAAAAATCCACGACTTAAATCAATGTTTAATATTTTTGCTGTAGACACGGTCTTATTTCAAAAGTGAAAAAGATATGTACCAAATGAAGTTTGAACATAGTTTTCAAGTACAATTTGTATATTATTATAAAAACAAATAGTATGATTAATATGAAGCGGTAGAGGCACGGGTCTTAAAGACCAATGAGTTTTTAACTTACGACGTTGTAAACACACACTGTGTGTCGGAGATTACGTTAAGCTGTTGGTCGCGGACGGCGTCGTCGCGTTGCTGGCGACAGCCCTTAACAGCCCCAAACGCGCACTGAGCACGCGAAGGCTTAAGGCTTGAACCCCTCAGTCTGAAATAAGAAGATTGTGGGGGAGTATGGCATTACAGTCGGGTAAATAAACCCTGATACATGCAAATTTTGTGGATAACAAGTTTGCTTTTTACAGTATATTCATTGATAGAGTGGTTTGTTAAATAATGCGAAATGAAAAAAATGGCGAAAAGTAATTTCATATACTATGAACTTTCCATATTCCAATTCAAGCACTACGAAATTACTGAAATTATAAGCCGGAACCATAGATGTATAAAAAGAGAAGAGGGACAGTCGCTTACTATTTTTACGTCTAAAAATGGCTCAGACTGTAGTCGGTGTCTCCGTCTACATTTTACGGTCCCATTTTGCAGCGGGAAACTAAAAGACGGGAAGTAACGTTATTAACGTAAAGTTCATGTTTAACTGCAAAGAGAACAAGTAACGATCATTTGTTACTGGAAAATAATAAATCCTATTTTTTTTACAATTTACACATGCTGTTCTAAAACAAGATATCAGTGGAGTGGTTTAATATTAGTTTAATTTTTTATTATTGTTTTTTGATTGAACGTATGAAAAGAACCAGAGTATATTTTTCTTCATAATACGACTTAATGCAGTAATCACCTAAGATTAAAATTCATATGAATCTTTAATTTCATAATATCGGTTAACGTATACATGAAAGAACTTAAAAATTTCTAAGGTGTATATATAAAACTTTCTTATTATTTATGTAATAAAATAAAATGCCGATTAATTAAACATAAACATATTTATGATGAGTGTGATACTTATATACAATTTACTAAAAACAAATTCAAATATAATAAACATAATTATTTTTATTGAATAGGTTTAATCTATTGCATGATTTCCCTTTAGAGGTAATTATAAAATTTGTGTAAATATAAAACAAATAAATAAAAAAAAAAGGCGACTCCATTAGTGTAAGAACAGAATATTGTTATACGATCTAATAATGTACCAACGCAAGAAGTACGAGACCGGTGTTGCTTAGGTCTATTTCTTTTAAGTCTGTTTATATCTCGGCTTTTCGATGCTACTTTAAATGAAGAAGTACAAAATACTCTATTGAATGCTCATTATAATACATGATTGAGCAGCTATTATAAATAAACTAAATGTTGCTTATCAAAATAAGAAGTCCCATCCTTCTTCATGAGCTTCACGTGCAGTGCATTTTTATCAAAGCACTTCGCCATGTAGCGGAGGGCACACGGACTACACTGCGCGCAGAGCGCTGAACTGTGTCTCAGCACTCGTTCACGGCGGCCGTTCTTGAGCGCGGACTGCGCACCTTCTCTCTTTAAAGATCAATTACCTAAACGAAATTAAATTTGATCACATGATAGTTCGTATAACGCAAGGATTTTTGGGATAACTGAGAATAAGTAAGAATTTTTGGAAATTCAGTTTTATCAGAGTAAATGGAGGTTGATTTTTGTATGAGACTTTTTATAGAGCGAGTTACGATTATGTTTGGTGTAAATAGCGCTTATTAAAACTGGCGAGACGCATCTTTCACAATCAAGCGGACGGGAAGGGGGAGTAGAGTCTTACAATGTATAAAAATGAGTACGCATTTTGTTAGTGTAATTTGTGTGCCTTTACCATTCATCCGATTACTATAAGACCGACGATATGTGGTGCTTGTAAACGGAAAGGTCTCTCAAAAACGAACGAACCATTGTATATTAGTTTGCATATTTCTACAATTGAACCAAATTACTGAACGGAATTCTAAAAATAATTTCATGAATAAAAAGCTCCTTGAGTAAACTAGACTATTAACATTTCGCCCTGGCGTCATCTGCATATCTTTAGTATAGCATATCCTAAAAATTCTCTCATTTATAGAAAGCTACGCTATCACCGAGTGATAGTGTAGCTTTCCATAAATGATTGAAAAGCCTAAATTTTATTTGATACTAGCCCCGTACAAATCGGAACCGTGATTGGTATCGAAACAAAAATTGTAAACGTAACGAAGGTAAGAATCGAGACCCGGAGAGATCAAAATCGAAGACGGAACCAAGGTTAGGATCGAGTGTGAGACTAAAAACAGAATACCGAGATCAGAATTCAAAACGGGACTAGAGTCGTCATTTACTCAGACCGAGGTCGAGTTCGCAATCAAAGGCGGGACCGCGACTGGAATCGTGATTAGGATCGGAATCGACCGATACAAAAGATGAAGGAATTCATTCTATGGCCACGCGGACGGAGCCGCGGGCGGAAGCTAGTCTAGTGTTAAATCGTCTCGATGATCTGAATTTAGGCACCATAGATGAAGTTCAAATATAAATAAAATAAATTGTAGTCAGTAAAATGGTATATCGAATAGATATGATCATGCGTCTTTATAAAAAAATAACTTCTTTACTACATTCCAAGAAACTACAGTTGTTAAAAGAAGTTTTGAGAAAAGATGTATTGAATTTTCTTTTAGTGGTGTTAAAACACAACCCTAATAACAGCTCACAGTCTGATTCTTATTAAACGACGCTCCGTACGATTTCTCGGAAGCTCTTTACAAAATTCTTCTTAAAAAGGAGATTATTTTTATTTGAACGCATGGTCTTAAACTTCATTTTCCCATTAATAAATTATTAACAGAGATCTACTCAATCTTTCTTTTTTCTGGGAAAAATGGCTCGAGTGTCGTTATAATCTAAAGAGTATTACGCCGTTGCGCCCTCTACCGACATCAGAAAAGATACACAAAGGAATAATTAGCGTTATATAAATTTCTTTTGTACAAAAATATTGGGAATATTAGACCCTCCTTCTGATTTTACGTCAGACGCGCTGTCAGTGTGTGGCGGGCCACTTACATAAACAATATTTAAAAAGGAATCGCTGCATTTGATACTCTTTGGCCGTTGAATACGGTTTGTTTAATCACACAATTATTTTTACATTGTGGTATCATTTTAAAAATTGCGTGTCTTCATCACCATGGACTTAAGTCGTGAAAATTTTGATTGTATGATTTTCTAAGGTTATAAGTGTAGTTTGACAGCTCAGCAGAGCCTCAATCGGCTTCGAACTGCTTTTGGTGATGAAGCACCATGCACGAGAACTCTTTATAACTTGTTTGCAGAATTCAAGCGCAGTCGTGTCAATCTCAGTAACGAATTTCGTGATGGGCGCTGTGAACAACAAAAACATCGATGCTGTGCGCCGTATGATCGAAACAGACAGGCGCGCGACCTACCACGGAATTTCATCCTTTGACATAGGCATGAATCAAATGAAATCAGTCCTACACAAACATTTAGGTATGAAAAAGATGTACTCGCTGTGGATCTCTCACTATTTGGATGAGACTCAAAAAACGGACTGCGTCACTTGGTGCAACGCCGTGCTCATCAGATTCAAAGAAGGGGTGTCAAATTTAGTGTAGGATATAGGAACAGGTAATGAAACTTGGATTTATTGCTACAACACGAAAAAAAAAGCAGCGATCGACCGTATGGATCTATCGAGATGAGCCAAAACCAACCAAAGTAACGCGCGAGCGAAGTGTCTCTGAGCAGGTGATTGCTTCTGTTTTTATTGAAATTAGACACGTGGCTACTGTTGCTTCGGAGAATTGTCGTATCGCGAGGGATTGGTGCACGCCATGAGTTTGCCCGAAGTCACGACGTGCTGACCTGCGCCTTGTGAATGTTTGCTGTTCGTAAAAATTAATTTGGCAATTACGCGGTCAACGATTTTTATCACCAGAAGAGGCTATCGAAGAGTATGAAAAACAGGTTTCCGAGGTCACCAGGGAGAAGTGTCGTAAACGTTTTCAAAATTGCTTTATTCCTATTAAAAAGTGCATTTATTCTAGCGGAGAATATTTAGAGACACACTAAATTCATTTTTAACCATTCTTAGTAATCATTTCACCCTTATTCCAGAAATATTTCATTGCGCCTTTCGTATCGCTGGCTAGAAGACACTAAAGAGAAACTAGCAAGCATCAATTTAACTTTTACTAGTAATATACTCATAAATGTGCAGTTTATTTTTACCTGGGTAAATTCTTAAAACAAAAAAAAATTGGTTGCCTGTAAAGTCGGTATACGGGCGAAAGTTTTACGTGACAACGACTTTGAGTGGTAAAATCATTTTAATGTGAATATTCATTCGTATAGTAGGAAGAAGGATGAAATAATAGTAACAATTTAAAACATTTATTTATACAAAGAATTATATTTAAAACATTAATTTATACAAAGAATCTCGCACTGAATTTCATATTAACAAAATTTTATTTTACCTTTACACATACCTACGTATTTATATACAAATATACATACAATAACTTGCAATACATTTCGCTCTTAGGCGGGCTAACTGTGCTCGAGTGGAAGGGACGCGTGCCTTCACTTTTTATGTCTGTCTCTCTCGCTCTTAGGCGGGCTAACCATGCCCGAGTGGAAGGGACGCGTGCCTCTCACTCGCTCTCATTGTGAGCGCATAACGTGAGCGGAGCGTAACGCAGTTTCTTGAAGTGTCACCCGGCAAACCAATTTATAAGACGTTGTCACGTCAAAAGCGCTCGACTCCGTGGACAACTAAGGCATAGCTTGTTTTGTATTCAAGTCACGTAAGCACTGACAGCTTAAAAAAATTATGCAATGTTTTCCGACGCGAAAGTTCATGATCTATCTTGCATTAGCTGGCGCATTAAATGTTGAACCGCGCAAAAAGTGTCTACTATCTCAACGAATACTCTTAAAATATTCTTCGCTGAAATCACGACAGAGGTCGCCCTAGCGACCGCCGTGACATTGGCCCGAGAAAGTACTAGTCGGGCCGGGGTAAGATTTTGAAGTGGTTTAATCTGATACATCGTTCGTAAGCCTGATACAGTGTTTACAGATGAGAATGGATCCGGATCGTGCACAAATAACAAAAATGAAATAATAAAATTAAATAACCAATTTACCATAAATATGAATTGATAAAATCAAACAAGTCAACAATTATACGTAAATAGTCAAATGAAACGATAATTCACATCTCACCAAACTAATTATAAATAAACCGATCATCCACATCATACCCTACCAATCAAACCATCGATACTTCACCTAATCGCCTAACTACAAATATACAAATGTCACAGCTATTTCTATTCATAAATTCAATCATAATCATATCCAATAATATAACTCATGATATTAATAATAAATGATTACACATAACGTGTAGTAATATGTATATAAATTTACAATAAAATCTGAACTTTATTATTTTCGGACAGCCAAAACAGAGCCAACTTCTTAGTAGTATAAATACCAGTTTCTTTTTATACATCTGTGAGTGTTAGATGTACCGTGTAAGTTCGTTTTCTTTTTATGAATGGTCGAGGATAGTTTTTTAAACAACTGCACAGGTCCATGACAATTTATGTGAGCTCTAAACTTGTCTCTATTTGAATGATTTATTTTTTTGTACTTAAGAAAACGAATGAGCTGAACTAAAGATGTTCAAAACAAAAGACTGTTTATTATTATTATTCATTTTCAACGACACAAGCTCATTCAAAGAAATAACTTACACTTTGTTTCTGTGAATTCGAAATATATTTAAGTTTTTTACAGACCTAAGAATCCATTTTATTACTCTTGTCCTTAAAAAGTCAATCATTTTAAAACGTATCAAAAACGGTTGCTTCGTTCGAGAGATACTACTAGAGAGATACTATACTAAAGAAAAAAATCGAAAAAAGGATTTTTTTTCAGAATAACTTGTGGAATTGTTGATGGATTGATTTTCAGATTGATTTTTCTGTCAGATGCCAGACAGAAGTTCAAAATTTTGTATGATGTTGTAGTTGAAAAATAAAAAAAAAATGTGTTTTGTTTTTAATGTATGTATATTTTTAACTAGATGACTTCAAAACGTATTTTTGAGCACGAAGAACTCAAAAAAGCAATAAAATCGATATTTTTAACGTGATTTACTATTCCTTTATTTTTGAACACTAAACTCGAGAGTCGTAAGAAGTTTCACAGGTGGCTTGCAGGGTCGACAGTTTTTCGAATTTTCGAACTCGAAAAGCTCAAAAACTCATAGACAATATTCTTAACTGAAGGAGCTCAAAGATATAATGATAAATATCTTAGCGGGCGGTTTTAGGAACGACCTGCAGAGTCAACCGTTTTACAGCTTTCTTTTTCTGAATTGACTATTGTTCGAGTTTTAGCAAGTTCCCGGTTAACGAACGACAAAGATATATTTACTCCATTACATACCATCTTAGATAGTGAAGTTGATATTCCTTTTAAAAAAGTGTTCTCTTTAGTTTATTTAATTAATAAAGAAAATTATTTAATGAAATAATTCGAAGTAACTAGACGGTGTTGCTGTGTGAACAAATAAACGGCAGAAATACAGAAAACAAATGTATTTATAGATTCATACACTTACCACGCCAAAATTCAACAGTAAATTTTGATAAGAAAAACAAACATCGAATAATATATGAGGCTGCACACATCGGATTGAACGCCACGCGGGCAAAAAAACTGAAAATATTTCAAACGCTATTTTCAAAATCGTTGCAACCGATACTAGCAAAGTAAAAGAAATCACGACAGATGTAGGACCGCAGATGGCCAACTGCGCAGCTCTCGGTGTAACGACGAATTCCTGTGCTGTGGGGAAATTTTCCATGGCAAATCCTAACGACATATTGAATTCTCATCATCTCGGATGCCTGATTTTGTCGCATGCGCGCGACAGCGACGTCGTGACAACCTCTTGTCTTTAACGTGGCACTGCATAGTTTAAAGAATTCAAAATCGAAATATCCTTATTTCATAGGTAACAAAATAACACTTAAAATACGTCATAATTTTTTGCGAACTTACACTTTCGAACGTAACAAAATGGAGGAACCAAATTTATAACAAAACGATCAAACTCAAAAACCAAATTTCAAAAACATGAACATAATTTGCGTAAGTTTGTATCTGACAGACATGTACTCACAGCACGAGCGCAGGAGACTCGTATTCATCAATGACATGGGCAGTTTAATATATTTTTTTTCTTTCTGTTGTGAAACTTAATAAAAGATTAATATTTACTTTAGAATTAAAGTCCAAGAATTAAAGTATAGAAATTTACACAATATTACACAAAATTACATAAAAATTTAAACAATTTTTCTATACAACAATAATAATTATAATATAAACTCACGCCTACTTCCCAGAAGGGTCGGCAGAGACTACAGATTTCCACACGGTACGATGTTTGCATATCCCTCTTGCTTCGCTGACATCAATCAATCTTTTCCTGCGAGCTCGTCGGTTCCGCAGTGATATTGTACATAATAATTATCACATTGTCGTATTCATCGAAACATGCTTACATTGCAATATTTGCGATCAGGATGTTATTGATTTGAGTGAATACATCGCTTACGGCACTGAGCATGAACGTTTTGAAACCTCTGGATTGGCCGGATCCAGATGTGGATACTTGTACGTATACGTCTGTCGGCCGCCGCTAACCGACCTACAAAAACACCAGTGCTTCCGTAACAAAGCGAATACTGTTATGAATCGTAATGATGTTGATTTAACTCCTAGATAGATAATTCCTAGATAAATAGTGCACTTAAAACGGAATGAGCGCTTAAGCTCGTTCCGAATGCGAATGCTATATTTTTATTTGATCAAAAAAAATTATAAAAGATCTTATAATACTCGTTTGTTAGATATTATTCAATTACTAGAGATTCTGAATCTTGATGTATTTTGAGAAGGTAATCTTAATAAAACAGTTTTAAAAAGCTTTAAAATGCTAGGTCTTTTGAGTGGCATGTTAAATTATACTAAGCTTTTTAAACATATTTTCACTTGGAGAATCCTATTCACTATTTTGGTACGTAGTCATTAGAAGTTTTTGTTGTATGGAACCTAGAACATTGCAAACCGTCTCAGGGGATATTCGAGAAACACTTATCTAGCGTAGGTAGTTGACAATGAGAATTTCGCAGTCTCCTAATAGTGGCATTTTTTCTTAAAATAGATTGTACTAGAATATTGTACTCTATAGTCGTACGTAAAATGGTCCTGAACTCATTTCTTCACAAACTGTTAAATATTGGAATAATGTGCTCAAACGAACTTAAAATGATAAAAAATAGATATTTTCTTTTAAATATCCCTGTAAATCTACCAAAACATTTAATATATCATGACCCAAAACTAATATGAGATTATATCGTGTTATTCTCTGAATTTCCTCCACTGACAATGAAATAAGAACATCTTTGAGATCGACAAATTAACAACTCGGTCTGCTATTAAGAATAAATAAGTCACAGAATTTTGTTTTTAAAACTGAATATGTATATAAAATTCAAGTCGATATCGTGAACCGTCGAAGGATTTTATTATCGGGAGATAAAAGTTAGCCATTGTTTACCAAACTGAATATGTCCACCGAGCTTCGAGGCGATGATTTACCTTTACACAGTACCTTTGTCAGGAGACGATTCTGGCTGCAGCATCGGATCACAGGTACCAGGTAGTCAGTCTGCTATCGGATACGTTCTCGAAAAATATTAATAATCAATCGCTTTAACGGTGAAGGAATGTGAGCGATACGGTCCATGTGTAGAAAGAGCTACGTTGAAATCTCCAAAGGCACGTGAAGTTGTCTATGAGGAGGTGCGTCGGGACGACTGTTCTTTAATTTTCTTGTCGATCTTTGCCCGGCGATGGGAGCCTATAAGGGTTGTACGATTAGCCCTTGCACCGGGTCAGAGCGGACGGCCCAGAGTGTATCTCGATCTGTATAGGAATCGGAGGACAGTGAGTCCTCGCAATCGAGTTACGAAACCCTTCGGTCGAAGTGAGGGCGAGTGTGTATACTACGTGTGTATTTCAACTTATTCAGAAATTACTTTTCAGAATTAAATAAAATGTATTCAAATACAGACAATGAAGTCGCTTGTGCCTTCAGAGATTGGACGGAAATATTGATTTTCTTTATACAGCAGCTCCCGAGTGGCCAATCAGTCAGGGACTTCGCTCATAATACGTACTTTAATGTCGAACAGGAGTTTTATATTTTGTGGCTGTTTGAGTTTGAACTTAGCACAATTAAAACTAATTGTACATGTATTTGATGTTTTTTATCGTAAAATGCTCATATGTTTATTAAATTTTCTTTACAGCGAATAGTCAATAAAGCGACAGAGTTCATTATAAAAGGATTAAAGAATAAATTTATACATTTCTAAACACACCACTAAAATGATTTTATATATCCATAAAATTAAGGGAATTATTTAAGTCAGATTCTCGAAAATTGTATGTCATCAAATGTCGATGTTTTGAATCGTGAGCGTATGCGCGTGTCGCGTATCCGTGTGTAACCTTGAATCTCTTTTGAATAAGTGGACAGAGCTACGATAAACTTTGAACTTATCAATTCCAAAATCTGATCAGCTCCATTCCCAATAAAATCGCGTAGAATGCCGCAAACTTGATTGAAATTAATCATAAAAATTGCGGAGATACTGTGAACGGAAAAATTGTTTTCGCGTAATCGCGTAATTTAGAATTATAGAATTTACAAATAAAATTTGTTTATGAGCTTAATAAGCTAATCCAAGTCGGTAGTCTCGTTAAAATAGGTCAAATTGGTCAAAAGATACCGTTCTCAAAATTAAAAAGGAAAGATATTGAAATGATGGTTATATTTTTTAACCTATCGAGTTTGATTAATTTAAGATATAATCAAAATATTCTGAAATATAATTTAAATCCATATTGAAATGTATAAAATTTTTATTTTTTGAATTTAAAAACTGTATGGAATACTGAAAACCGTAAGTTTTTTAATGCGGTTACTTTGTTCAAAAGATATCTTTGCCAAGATATTTGAAAAAGTAATATTTAGAGTTCCGTACTTCGAAGGATAAAACGGAACGCTTAAAGGATCACTTTGTTGTCCGTCCGTCCGACAGCCCCTCTGTCTGTCGGTCAAGACCCTTTATTTCCGGAACTCGGGGAGATATCCAATTGAAATTAAAATCATATATTCAAGCCTATAGTCCCTTAAAGATGTGAAAATATCAAACTTCTAAGTTAATGTGAAAAAAGATACGGCAGTTTATGCCGCAAGAAACGTATATTTTGACACTTTCGAAGGAATCAAAATTTATAGGGTATTTTCCGTTGACCTAGAACTAAGAAATTTGGCGTATAATACCGACTTCTACTACAAGAATAGGAAATAATCTGAAAGTCATAAATTTGTGATTAAATCACTAAAAAAATAGAGTATTTATTCTTTTTTTAGTCATTACTTACAAATCAGAATCAAATTTAATATTGAAGTAAAAATATAACTTTGATTAGGTTAGCAACTAATTTATGTATGAACTGTCTGTATAACCACAATTTCCTATAAGAACGTTATTATAGGTTTTTGAAACTGAATTTCTGGCAAAGCTCGGAATAAACTGCGAGACTCGATTCCTGAACTATCTATAATATGTACCTGCAAATTTACGGAACCCTCGGTGGACGAGTTCGACTTGCACCTGTCTACTAATACTACTGTTTTCTTAATTTACAAAATCGAAAACATTATTCCTCAAATAACGCCGGAAATTTTCTAGCTGGTCTGCGTTGATGGGGCTCTTTATTTGTGACTGTGATTTAATTTAATTCTTTCTTATTCCATATTGTACATCGGGAACTCTCTATTTATTTATTGAATTAATTTTACTTCTGATGTATAAATTATTAATTCCATTTGTTTTATAGAAAAAGTAATCCTATAATGAGAAATCATAATCTTTTAATCGATAAAAAAATATGCTTTATCACTCCATTGCTGAAGCATATAACCGTTTCATTTCAAATGAAAGAGCTCGGCCCGAAGTCTGCCGCCGCGCCTCCGAGGCCGTGAAGGGGGTCATTTTTAATCCGACTTAAGTTAAAAACTCATTAGCGGACGCGCCCGCCGCGGCCGGGGTCAGGCCGCGGCGGGCGTTGCCTTTTCACCGAAGTGCAGTATGACCTACGATTTGATACATGAAAGGCTACAATAATATTTTTAAAGCTTCACAAATTTATATTAAAAACAACAGATTGAAATTGCTTTAGCGTAAATTTGATGCTAACGCAATTTCGTTTCAGATACAATTTGTATTTGACGTGTTATTTCTTAAATACCGACCGACGCAAGTTAATTAAACCACAACTGTGTTGAATGACAGAATGTGTTTTTGATGACTCTTTACGCATCTATTTAATTATAAACTCACACCTATTACTCAGAGGAGTAAGCAGAGACCGTAGACCTCCACGCGACTCGGTCTCTGCCTTACTGACATCTACAATCGTTTCATACGAACTAGTCTTCCTTCCCCAATACACCAATAATTCGGTCTGCAGATGATATTTAGGGCGCCCCTTGCCGACCCCCCGTCTCACACATTCGCTTTACACATCTATCTTGTCAGTTACCGTCATTCATCCTTTCCAGGAAATTAAACCTTTCATAGACGCCTTCTTACCCGACTGCACAATAGCAAACACATGGTTATTTTTTTCACGCGTATCTGAGTATGTGTGTGGTATCTTTCTTAAAGCATCCCAAAAGCTGGACGGATTTTGATCAATGAGATGTCTGTCTATTCTTCTTATAAATCATTAGTATATTTTTGTCTTTTTTCATGAATCAGCTCAATTATGTCAATTGATTTTCGCGTTATCGAGACTAGTCTAACAACGCAGTATTTATCAAACTCACTTGAGCCATTTATTAGTTACGAGGTAACATGTATCGGACACATATACAGATTAAATACATAACCGTCTTTTCGGGCTTCGCCGCGGTTGCGTAAAAAGGACGCTAAATTGCAAATATTGATTCAAATCCGGAACATTATCTGTAACTCGCAAATTTATACAAAAGTTATCGTCGTTACGTTGCCTTTCATAAAAATTTCATATGGAAATATAAAGTCAACATGACGACAGACGCTGCGCCGTTGCGTTTATTCTTAGACTCCGGTTTTATATCAAGCTGTTCCTTATAACATGTCCTGTCCGATAGTATAAAAGTTACCTCGAAGTATTAGTGTACTAAAGTGATTTTTATTTGTGAGTTTGAGGACGAAGGAAAATAGGATGACGAATATTATAACGGATGTTCAACTCACGACTAGTCGGTTTCGTAGTCAAAAAATCAACTAAAAGCGTTATTTGATGATTGGAACGTCGAATATTGCATATTCCGGTTGAATATTGGCGCAGCATCGCGGGACTAGGCCCAGCGATGCTGGCTCGATAGTGCCTGCCGGTAAAGAAAATAAAACAAGATAGGGTCGTAAAGGTAAACGTAGCCAATCGAATGCTAATGTAGAATGGGTGACAGGATAAATGGCACCACTAGTCAAATATAAAAATTCAATATGAAACAGCTAAAATTTTACGTTTATACCGAGAATCTGTGTTTAGCTTTCCTCGTCTGACATCGCCTTAGCGCGTATTACCTGAATGAAATCGCACTATTTAGACTTCTTTAAGAAAAATGTTTTATATAGGTATTCTATGGTTCTATAATCCGAAGAGTATAAGGGCCTTTATATTTGAATTTCTTTTGTCAATCATGAAATTATTTAGTGAATCGCTTCCCACATGCAGCTTCGATACTCATAATATTTTTGTTCGCTTTTTTGAACATCACTATGTGACTAATTCATAATTTATTAGTCTCGCATTTTTTCCAGATGCAAAACATAATGGAGGATAAACAAACGAGAAATAATACCACTCCAAGACTTCAACTATAGCAGTGGCTCAACCATGTCGTGGCTGAGACAATAAAGTTCATCACTATGATAGACCTCGAAGAGAAGCTGTCGGGGCCGGGCGGCGCCTCGCAGAAGAACTGGACCCACCTCAACGACACCAACAGCGAGCTGCCCCTTGACATGAGGTAATGTTGTATGCAGCGCATATTTTATTATTTATAAATTTAGCTAATCAGATAGAACATGTAGACATTCCATATAACACCTGGTAGTCATATCATGGACTAGCTTTCGCCTACAGCTCCTCCTTCTTGTACATACAATGTATTCCTATATCTTTTGCACCGACTGATGACACTGTGTCCACCGTGATGTTAATCCAGGTCCTGCTCTCGTCTCAATCCTTAAAGGTGTGTTAATAAGAAAGCGTGAGGTGATTTAATAATAAACAACTTCGAAATTCTAAAAAATGATGTCCTGCATTCATTTACGATTGCCAGTTTAAAAGAATTTAGCATATTACAAGGCATCCGGACGGTGTGGATATTTGAACCATGTGTGTTCTTAAGTTGGACCTGGAGCACCATACCTGTGAAAACCACATTAATTTCTCTGCAGTAGTTTTTGCGTGATGCGTAGATAAACAACCATACAGACAGATCGATTAGAAATTCTTAAAAATGTTTTTTGGTTTCTATTTTCTTTATAAAGACCTCTCATATTAGTTTTCTATGGACATGTCCGAAGTAAAGACAATTATCAGTCACATTTTTGTTGCATGCCTCTATACTTTACTGTACGCAAACAATGTTTGCAATATTTAAATATTACGTTTGTTCAGATTTAACCACGGGCATTTGGTGTCGATGGTGGTGTACAGCGTCCTCATGGCGGTGTCCGCCACCGGCAACATCACGGTGCTGACCCAGCTGATGAGGAGGAAGCGCGCCGGGCGGGCCAGCCGGCTGGACGTCCTGCTGATGCACCTGGCGATCGCCGACCTTATGGTACGCATACCTTTTATTGCCTTCTGTTAGTGGACATGTATCCAACACAAGTACGCAGCAAACGCCTTAACACTATTATACCGATTAAGCGTTCTGCTAGGAACTTGCAAGTCTGGATGACGTATTCATTTAAACCACTTTATAGTACTGACGATCTTCTGATATCGAAACGCTATCACTACCTATCGATAACCTCATTATCAAAAAGCAAACTTATACCAGATACGGTTACTAAGTGTTGAAATTTTTAATATGTGATTGAATAGGCTTCAATCCTAAACCTTAACTTTAATTTTATTTATATTTTTTTGTATTGTTTTTGCTTGGAACATTAATGTACGATCGTGTGCGTAAAAAATTATATGTATTGGAATTATATAATTAATAACCGCTTTTCTCATCGTTTATCTGTTCATCACATATAAAAATGTCTAAAAACAACATTCTTTTTTTACACAATGTGTCCATTGTCTAAATATATTTCTTGTGGCAAACTGGTGAATTTACTGGATAAATCCAATAGTATTTCATTCCATCCCTTAGTATGGTAAATTTGCCAATCGAGACCACAGGGACTTTGAAATTGTTATTGTTATTTTAATGGTGCTGATAAATTAAATAATTTGAAATAATGTCATAAGGATGATTTTGAAAGTGGTTTGCATCTGAAGATAGATTTGCTAATGAAAATGTCACTGTAATCAGTTGTATCGATCAATCACATATATTGGGATATATGAATGATGTTGTCATTGAAAATTAAAATATCGTCAGTGGGATACCTAATTTATGGTACAAAACCATCATTTTATTTGCCTATAAAGAGAAAGGCTCACGGTAGGTTTGCAATAGCTAGTGCCTTATTCAGCTTGGTTAATAAACTATATGCGAAAATTATTATTGAAAGGTTGTAAATAAAACTGAAAGTAAGGTCTGAGATGAACAAGTGGGATACGGTCTTCGACCACCTCGTTAGAGGATATCACTAGAGTTGTACTTCGGAAAGAGAGTGAGAGTGAGACCCTTAAGGGCGAAAGTGGGAAATGAACGGTTCATCAGCGTGTCGTGTACAGAGCGTGATGTATCAGCGCAGGTGACGTTCCTGATGATGCCGCTGGAGATCGCGTGGGCGGCCACCGTGCAGTGGCTGGCCGGCGACCTCGTCTGCCGGATCATGATGTTCACGAGGACCTTCGGGCTGTACCTCTCCAGCTTTGTGCTCATATGTATCGCCATCGACAGGTAAGAGAGATCTTCATTCTAGACCGATAGTTTGATTTCGATTCTCTAGTAGGAAGTATTGCGACGTCGAAATGAATTTGAAATATTGTGTCATCGCAAATACAGAAAATTTTAAAACTAGAATTATGGGCGTGTGGGCATCCAATAATGTACGATCCGAGAAAAGGGTGATTAATTCATCAAACCGTTCCTTGAGTGCACTCCGTGTAGAGGTGCAGACTCGCTCTTATCCTGACCCTGATCACGGCCACAGTGTACGAAAATACGTCACGGTCGACAGAGTGTCCATTTTAAAATATTATGTGACATGAATTCATATCCATCGGTTCACGTTTGTAAGCGATAACTTAATGATCAATGAGTGTGTATTGTGTCGCGCTTTGATATACTACGAGTACGTAAATGCTTGTAAGAGACGCACAATGTTTAAAATATCTCTTACGAGCTAAGTCATTTTACCAAAGAAAGCGTAGAACATTTAAGGAAAGAAATTAAATATCATTAAAATGTGCAATACATTCGCAATGTTTGAGAGAGAAGCTATTAGGCATATTGGTGACGAGGGTTGCAAATCGTATTTTCAGTTTTACTCGCCATCGTGTAGCCTGTATCAAAAGTTTGGCATCGAGAGCATATTTTGTGTATATTAATACAAACTTAGATATTTTTTAAGAAATGGTTATTTTCTTTATGTTTCTTTTTTGAAAGACTTGAAATAGACCTATCTTCTGTTTTTAATGCTCCGTGTATTCGTGTGTCTGTCACCAGCCCTTTAATTCAACGATGTTACTTAACTAGGGTTAATAAGTTCTGAATACTGTGTCCTTACCGCTTGCACAACCTATATAAAACGAATAGCAGAACTTCAAGTCAATATTATTATCAGGTGATCTTTTAGTAATTATTTCAGAGGCTTTTGAATTTAGAAACAGTTTCCCGTTTTGTGAACCATTTCCATCAATTAAACTTTTGGGGTTGCGTGTCAGGCGGGTGGGCATACCTATGGCTTCAGGGCCTGCAAATGGAGACTGGAGGAGGCCTGTGGTCCATCCATTCCTTTCTTCCTTTCTTTCATTAAAATATTTCAAAACTACCATCTCAGGCTTTTAAACGTCTCTGCCATCTTTCTTTCATTTTTCTTCTGACTCAGAACTAAATTATGAATGATGTGGGAGTTGAGGAACATGTAACGTTAGGAAAAAAACACAAATTTTATTTGTATTTCGTTTTATTTTTTGTACTTGTATGTGTGTTCAACTGAAGAAATACATCCTCAAGAAATTAAATTGGAAAAGAAAAATTCCATTACAATAAAAACTTGGACGTAAGTGAAAACCTTTTAAATAAATTTGTTAAAAAACCATTTCAAGATGTTTACTGAACTGGAGCCTCTGTTCTATCAACTTACGACTATCTGTCGGAAATATTTCTGTAGGTAAGTCAAGCTTTTAAAACTTTGTACTTTCAAAAGATAGGTCCTTAAAGTACTCTTACCATTAAAAAGCTTTTACCTAAGCACAGTTGTTGAAAATATTTTTTAAATAATTTCAACGTAATATTTGAATTGCACCTTATAAATCCTATAGAATAAAAAAACTTTCTTTTACTGAAATCTTTATCATTATTATTCATAACGCTCTTTCGAGCTTTTAATTTACGGTTGGATTTCTATTTTTTGAGGATAATTTTTTTTGATAATATTATTCCTGTTTTCACATTGACACATCGTAATCCATAAGAAAAAATCCATATTTATCATTGTTGTCAATCGATTTATGTCTACAGTATAAATTTATTATAACGTCACGTGACCCATAATCTCCTCAAACCCTTATGCATTACACGCAGATATATATACAATACTTAGATAAATATTGCAAATAAACCATACCATTTTACACTCATGTTTTTTATATAAAGTTACCAATATATATATTGGAGTAACTTGGAGGTCACAACCTATCGAATTGCTGAAACGGATGAAAAAGTAAGAAAAAATTTAACGTCGTTCCTAGGTATTTCTTCGTCGCCACGGCCCTTCAGCATCTCGAGGGAAGGGCACACCCTCGCCGATAATTACCTATCTGGTTCGCCGCCCGGCCGTTAGTTCGCGCTGGCCCCAAGGGCCCCAGCCCGCTTTCTCTTGCTCGTGTACCTCACACGAGTGTCAACATAAGGCTAAGACCACACTCTACGTGCCGAGCTAAGAGATAAGCTCGTGTATAAGACACACATTGGCCACATGCAAGGCGCCTAGCTTGGTGAAACACAATTCACTTTCTATCTGTTAATTACAACAGAACAAACTATGTGATTCTCTAAACTCTAAACTAAGGAAATTAATGCTGATAAAACTCAGTGCTTAAATTTAATATAAATCAAAATCGAACATGGATACATTAAACTAACCTTTCAAGGCCTCGACATGTAGAATTCGAAAGCTTGTACAAACATTTGCGAAGTTAGGACAATAGATGTCATTCTTACCTACACAGATATACCGCTTAAAAATCTAAAAGCCGGATTACGAAAGAAAGACACAGCATTCAAATAGTCTATAATAGCTGAAGAACGACTTGTAATATCAGTAAAGTAAGAAATATAAACTTAATTACTATTATAGTCGTCTTTATTTTTAATAAATAAACTATGTATGGAAAGTTACATATTTATTTGCAATGTATTAATTTACGAGAAATTGTTTATTTAAGTTATAAGAACCGAGTGTGATATTCCTCCATCTTCAAGAAATGGTACTTCCGTAATATTTGCATAAGTGTTTTCATCACTGTCCGTAGGTACTCACTTTAAAATTCCATTTTGTATATCATCGTAATTTAACTTTCTTTGTAGACATATTTTTTCATGTACGGCAACAGACTTTGAAGAAAAAGGAAATCATCGTCGTGCCGCTAAACACTGTCTTTTTTTTTATAATTCAATTTTTCTATTTTCAAGCTGTGTAAGTTCATCGGCGATCATTCCGAGATGTTTTCGCTTGTGTTTTGCTTTTACGTATTAACTCGTTCCTGGTAAATGATGCCATGCTAGAAGGCGAAGCAATCTCTTTCAAATTAATTCTGTCTGGAGATTCTATAACTTTGTTACTATCAGAAGTGATAAGTTTGATATCAATATTTGTATCTCTTTGCGATTTTGACACTTTATTTTTCAAAAACATAATTTTTGTAAATCGCCAAGAAGAAATGGAGTCGTTTCCTTCTTCATCACCAGTTTTTGGTTTATCTGACTTTCGAAGTCTCCGATAAAAATATGTTCGTAGATTTTCCATTTTGTACGCACGGTCTTTTCAGTAAAAAAAAAAAGATAAATATTATTAAACATTTTTGTTTCAGGTTTTTAGCAACAGGAGATTCATATCGATGTCCAGCTTTTCATTTTTGTATTCGTTGCAGCACTATTGCGCAAACTGTTCTTGAAACCTGTGAAATAATTTTGGATTTACCTAAAAAAAGAGTACATGTTTGCCTAATGCCTGTTTAAGAAGTTTTATGAGCAATGGAATTTTCCTAATTACATAAGCGCTATTAATGGAACGCACATTGGAATAAATTGTCCAGCTAACAGTGTTTTGTCAAATTATAATCATAAACAATATTTTTGTATTCTAATTGAAGCATTAGTTGATGGAGATGAAAAACTTATGTTTGTAAATATTGGCGGATAAGACCGCCAGTGTGATGCCGGAAATTGTCGATGTTCTTCTTTATTTAATTTTTTACGAAGTAGACGAATTAATATTTCAAACGATAGTAAAATTCCTGATACAAATATGACAATGCCTTTTGTGATAGTTAGCGATGAAGGTTACCCGCTAATGAACTATTGGATGAAACCTCTTGGTCAAAGAAATATTAAGATTCGGAAAAACTTATAATTATCGGCTTTCAAGAGCTCGTACCCGACGGCGCGCTCCGTAAACTTCTTACCTTGACGTAATTTTGACATCGTACTGATGCAGACTCGGTTGCTTTTAGATAACACAATCGTGACGCTATGTGTATGCGTTATAAGCCACGTTTATATTTATGAACGAAAATGTCTTCATTATAAATGAAATTTTAAAACTTTATGGATTTTGTGCCTTTCATATCCGGTAACAAGTAAAGTGCTGGCCGATTATGAGCATAACTAATATTTTCTCGTTTCACCAAGTAGTCGTTGAAGGTGATCTCATCCGACATATTTTCTGATGATGAATTTCAACCTACACTTGAATTTAATTTGTTGAATTTGGGCCAATGCTCAAATGCTTCCGAAAAATTATGATTTCAAAAATGCGCTTTTTGCAAAAGAAGGTTTTGTTAGTATGCGAACGGACATATTTCATTAGGTGATATAGTACTGAAAAAATAATTCAATTAATAGTTTTCGGAAAAATAGGAGGTACTACAACCATGTCGTTTATGAATAAGTTAAAGCGACTACAGTCATACTTTACATGCACAGTGGGCTTACAGTAATTTAATTAATTCATAGGGAATACCTATTTTACTAAGAAAATCGATTCTAGATTTCTAATAACTTAATAATTATAAGAAATCTAGAATCGATTTTCTTTATTTAATTCTATTATTCTAATATTCGATTCTAGATGAATATCTAGAATGAAGTGGCTTTTGAAATTGAAATGAATATTGAATTGTGACTTAAAATAAATACAAATCAACAAATAAATTAAAATCGTTGAAATAAAAATGAATTTTCAATTGTAGTCAGCAATGAAATCAAATATAAATCAAACCTACTGTTTTCATTGAGGGATTGTTTACTACTTTATCCATAGGTCTAATTTACTATTCACTATAAAATTTAAGATTTTCGGATCCGCTGCAGATCAGAGTACTTAGTCACGTCAACATTCTGGAAAACACACAGTGTTTTTTTTAGAGATTTAATAGGATAGTTATAAAATACCTAGTGGACTACCTACGTACCATAAAATTATAAAAGTCGTCACTTGAATCATTGAAACCCTTTCTTAGGGCTTGTTTAACCATGTGACCCGCGCCCTGCACGCGCCCGAGGGCCGGCGCGCCGGGTCGATTGCCCTTCCGCCGCGCTACGTTATTAGACCTTCGACCCTTGATCAAAGTGGCTTAAGTGGACTAAGCCGACGGCAATGTTGCGAGTCTTTACCAAGGGTGTTGTGGTAATTTCGCTTCGAGATACTCGAACTGCTCAGATAGATTATTATACTTGGCTGAAATCTGCTACGTCTGGAATTCAGATTTTTATTTAATTATACCATCACGATCGGCTAACAGTTTTAAACGAAAGCTATTTTAAGCATAGTTGATTAGCAAAAATATATAACAAATTAATAACAGTCATATAGCAAATTAAATGGACGCTTCAAAAATAAGTTGAACAACAAAAGACTCACTGCCGGCTGCGGGCGCATTTTCGTTTCGAATATCTTTGTTTGACGCTAAATTACGTAATTCGTTTCTGTGTGCTATAAAATAACGTACCAATATGAAAAACAGAAAGTTGTTTGTGCGCTAAATGTATAGTTATTATTTCAAAATGCTACAGTGCAGCTTCGTCAAGCTATTTACATATACGTAATGCGATAACGTCGCACAAAAGCTTATGTGCATGAAAATATTACAGGCATTTATATAGCAGTAGCCTTTTCTATTTTTGAGAGCCATAGTTGACTAATTAAAATAATTCAGTTAGTAATTATAACCGTAATTATAAGACGTTTTTACGACATTTCAAGATAATGAGATAGTGTAAAAGCGCTTGCAGAAAATAATAAGAGTAGTTATTGGAACCAGTGAATTGATAGTATCAAAGAACAGGCAGTAACGCATCGTTGACGTCATCCATCTTCACGTCGTCCGTACGTCATACACGCCTTATACAAGTCCCGCTGGACGGAAAACCTCCATTTAAATGTGTGCTAAGTACTTTCGATTTCGTCCTACGCCATGTAATTATACTATAAAAAATTAAATAGAGACCGGAAATTATTGATTTAATTTGAAAATTTATGAGTACATTAATGAGTGTATCTGTAATACAATGACATTTGATGTCCAGAATATTCACAGAACATACTGTATTAATGTTTATTTCAAATGCCATATGTACGGTGCGCATGCACATTCATCCGTACAGGTAAAGGCTCGTACGGATGCATGTGCATCCTGAGTTAGAGGGCTCACCCTGTCTTACCATGCCATCTCCATTGCACTTTTTCAGTATATTCTATATCAGTTTTTCCTTTAGTCCAAGTGTCCATTATCTAAATTGTATTTAGTCCCTAATATATTGGAAATAGATTTACTGATATCGATTACTCACGTTACATAGTACAATTAGGAATTTAAAAATTCTTTCTCCGAAATCTATTTGGATAA
Organism: Eumeta japonica; assembly: GCA_005406025.1. Taxonomy (NCBI): domain Eukaryota; kingdom Metazoa; phylum Arthropoda; class Insecta; order Lepidoptera; family Psychidae; genus Eumeta; species Eumeta japonica. The sequence goes on from BGZK01000711.1 coordinate 49,380, forward strand.
GAACAACATTTAAGTATTTTTATTTTTCAAACAACACCCATACAAGTATATAAATTTGACTACTTGAAATGTGTATGCCACTTAAACCATGCAGATGACATTTTTTTTATTATAAATATTACTTCTGACAAAGACATATATATATATATTTAATTTTAAGAATCCGTCTGCATAAAAGTGAACTGAAAAGGTAAATGCAAAATGCTGTAATAAACCATCCAATCAAATATGATAATTATTTACAGTCGAAGGCTGTACATTATACATTTTACATAGCAAGAGTCGCAGCGGTCACGTGACGTGGTTCGTCGATTTTAATTTTTTTTTCTTTTTCTCTCATATGGTACCTGGTTATCGCCATATTGCATTTATTGTTATCATGTTTTTGGTGACACTCATAAGATTAAGAAAAATTGATTAATGTCAGAATCATCAAAACAACCCTTGCGTTTCACCTCTAGAGCACCACAAAGAAATAAATATTCCTATGTGATCTGATAAACATATTACCCTTTTTTGAGTCCCACAGTCGGGTAAAAAAGCACAGAACGGTGAGAAGTTTTCAAAACAATGTTTGTAATTTAAATTGATTACACTATATTTATTACGGCAATATCAAATATCTTTGCATATTTTTTGTTAGAAATGAAACACTTTTCAGGATTGGCAGAAGTTTACATTGTTAAGTGGTGATAAGTGATAGAGGTAGTCTTTCGAATTTACCTTTGCTCAATTTTAAAACGCCGAAACGTAATTTCTACTTTAAATAAAAGTTTTCAAAAACGATTATCAACATCTAATCATGAAAGAGACCCATCATTTCCTAAAATCGCTTAATGAGTGAAATGAAATCTTTAAAATTTGCTTACACAATACTTTAATGCCCCTAATTTGAAATTTAAACAATTTTACTTATACTTATTCAAAGATTTCATTGCACTATATTTATAAATAGTAGTTATAAATACATCACAGGTTTGCTCTACGAACATACGCTTCTCATTTCATGTTTGTCAAAGCATATTTGTTAGACGTCGCTAAATGCCATCCCCTCGCTTCCGTTACCTCGTTCATGAAATTCCATCGTTACATGACGTCACGCCACCTGTCTTTCCCATGCACAGACAATAACTCTCGCTCCGGCTACACAGATATGTGGAATTGCTCATCTCTGAATATTAATCCTTAAGCTCTATCTATATATCCAATAAATACAAACTTCATTTGGGATATAGTTATCTCACGTGTAAATAAAAGAAAACTTTCATTAATACATACAAATTTTTCCCAGCGCCAACGGATGTAGTGGATGTAGTGATCAGGCCAATGCTCTAAGCGTGACCTGCATTAGCGTTAATCAATTCCTTTCTTACTTTTGGTTTCCATTCGGCCCACACGGACGTTCTTCGTAGATAATAAACCAACGGAGTTGCAAAACGAAACAAGTAGGAAACTCTAACTAGCTTTTAGTTGCGACTTCGTCCACATGGGCTTGGTTCGACAGTTCAGCTAAACGAAAATTCGCCACCTATCCAGTTTATGTCATACAGAAGTACAGAATTTTCTAACATTTTGTTTTTTTAATGAAATGAAAATAAAATGTATTAGATTCTCACTTCCAAATGTAAGGCATGGATTCGGAACTATTTTAGTACGTAACAAAGAATTGGAGTTTGTTAATGCTACCGTGTCCTTGGGAATCACTGTAGATAACAGGTTTTAATGGGGTCCTCACTTAAGTAAGTTGGCGAAAAGGCTTAGCTCTGCCGCCTATGTATTCAAACAAATAAGAAATTTATCAGACGTCGAAACTGCTACATTGGTTTTTTTCAGCTGTTTCCATAGTCTAATGTCGTAAGGCATCTTGCTCTAGGGAAACGCCGCGGATGTTCATAGAATTTTCGTGCGGCAGAAGCGGGCCGTTCGCGCGATTTACAAGCTCGGACCTAGTGCATCTCTTAGAAATAAGTTTAAGGAAATTGGAATTTTAACCCTGGCATCTCAATTTATTTATGAAACTTATTATATGTAAAAAAATTAGAAATGTTCAAAAGAAATAATAGTCGACATAGACTCAATATCAGAAATAAAAATAAACTGATTTCACATGTCAGTCAACTAAGTAAAGTCACAAATTCATTAAAGGCTTGGTATTTGTTTTGACTATGTTTGAATAAATTAGAAAAAGAAGTACCCTTAAGTTTCTTGCTCGTTCTTCTTGAGGGAAAACTGTCTTCTAAACGAGCGGTAAAGTTTAAATTCGCAAAAAATTGTTTTGATCAGCGTAGTATATTCCTGAATTACGTTTGTTTTTTTAAACTCATTAATTTCTACTTTATTTAACAAACATAACATATTCTTTATTATGAGCGAGGTGAAAATTAAATACGAATAGATGAGTTCAGTGTCACACAACACCACAACGCCGTGCCGCACTCGACTGTCAAAAATTTGATTTTTCAATTGAAAAAGTGAGGTTGTCCTACTTCTCTTACCATATTTCCTTGGCTTCCATGATATGATTTTTACTTGCTTACTAAAATCAAAGAAAACTTGAAAGGTAAGGAACGTGAAAGAAAGAAGATGCACTGCCTGACTTTCTACTTTCAAAATTTCTGAGATATCTGAAAAAACATGGTCAAAGGTATTTATCAAATAGTTTGAACGTATGGAAATGTGCACACATGTTCAGGGTGAATACTTTGAAAACAAATAATAGTAATAAATAATAAATGTTAAAGTTTTTTGTATTTAGTTTTATTTGGTATTATACCCATCGTAGTGTTTAAAGTATAGGTCTGACCTGCCGTAGCGATTAGCGAAACTGAATATTGAGTCAGAATTAAATAGCCTCTTCCACAATCTTGTCTACGTTAAACGAATATTTTTTTAATTATTTCGTTCTTCCCCATCGCAGATCTCACCCCATGCTATTTATTAGAACTAATTTTATTTACGTAATAGAACACCACATATATTACGTTAATTGTTTGAAATTAGTTGTAGCCTGCGCGCTTACCGGAGGAAATATAGACAAATAAGATGTGTACGAGGAGCAGACATTAAGCATAAATCTCATTCGCATTACGGAGAAACAGACGTAGTACTTTGACAAACTTTCGCAAGCAGCTTCGCGTGCGTAATAAGGAAATATGTCCCTTCATCTTTCACGGCGACTTACCTCGGCCGGCCGCGGTACCGGGCGGCGAGCGAAATCGGTGTGAAGACCGAGGTCAGATTCGGATTTGCCTGTATTCCAAATAGGTTCAGTAATTTTGACACGCTGCGGCGTTACGTTAGGTTCGACCTACATAATGTCTAATCTTATCTCTCATCTCTACTCCATATGACCTTAGAAATCGTAATCATCTAGTTTTAATTCAGTCTCTTTTAAGTACTGATAAGTTTATTTCCTTTAAAAAATTATGGGAATTTCTATAGATAATTTGAGGAAAAATTTCGGGAACACATTAGTTTTATCGTTAAGTATATTAGATAATGCTATTGCAGATATTACGCCATCCTGAAGCCGCTGTGCCTGACGTGGGAGGCGCGCTCGCGCCGGGCGCTGGTGGTGGCGTGGGTGTGCGCGGTGCTGGCCAGCCTGCCGCAGAGCTTCATCTTCCACTTAGGGGAACATCCCGAAGTCAGAGGGTAGGTGTTTACGATTTGTATACTTTTTCATAAAATTACGCTTTTATATTAAAGATCGTATAGAACAACTGTAAATTTTGGGGATTGTTTTTATTATAATTTTATATATTTACAAGCTCGTGCTTGTGTGTCATATACGCCACAAAGCTGGCATAGTCCACAGCTTCCCACACGCTATATAATATGATTGTCGCATATCTCCCTCGCTCCACTGGCATCCCTTTGTCGTTTCATGCACGCTCGCTGGTTTCGCTCGTAGAAGTTGAAAAGCCCGCCGCCGCCGCGACTGCTCCATAGATTGTCATGACGGATGCTTTGCCTTAGCTTTTATTTCTAGGGGAATTTTGTTTTTATAATAAATAAAACGGGTGTGTGCCTATGACCACACGACAGAAGTGAATATTTCCAAAAAACAAGACATTATTCAACGTTCATATATTTTTTTTTCCGCGCAATTAAAAATTTTATATAGAATATAGACCATATTGTATTTTTTTATTGTATTACTTAGATTCTTAAGTGATTTCTCCCAGATGGTATTTAACCTCAAATTATTTGCTATATTAACTAAATTTTAAAAATAATTTAATGACTCGGTATGATATGTTAAATTAGGAAACCTTATGCCACGAAAATAACGATTGAACATACAATAATACTTGATATTTATCAGGTTAGTTTTATAAATGCATAAATTTTAACAAACAATAACAATATTTCAATAAAAATAATTGATAGCGATAAAATGTAATTCTTGAATCTATGCAATCCTCATTAGAGAGTGGTGACAGCCGATGACAGCCGCTGATGTCCAGGGTCGAGAACACCCGGTTCAGCGTCACAGCCTGAGCGTGACGGTGTGACGGTTTTTCGTTCACAGTTCAGATCGCGCTGTGCGTCTAAAGAAGTTTCCCTTCATTAACTAGTGAATGCCGGCGGCAATAGCGACACCCTTCTCCCACCCCCGCACACCCGCGCGCGAAGCACCCGCGACTCCTACACAAATATTGGTTTGCTATAGACGACATGACACGTGGTGATGGCGCAGTGCGGCAGCGACAGACTTGCTTACTTCTACGATTGCGCGCATTTAAAATTCATACCTTATTTAAATGTCACCAATGTGGTCTGCATGAGATTCGCTGGAGCATCTCTTACAGACTCCACCCGCTCCGCTGGGCGTTATGAGTTGTGTAAATAGATAAACGAAAACGGTGAAGATTGTGCGTAAATCAAAAAATAAACACTCTAAAACCAGTCTGCAAGCGCCGCACGCGCCGCGTCGAGTAGTCCAAGTCCGTACGTTTAGTATTTTCTAACCGATACCCGGACAAAGAAAAAATTGTTCTTTTCATAAATGCATAGATTAGCTTCAGTGCTTATCCTTCGATCACATTCGAATCTTTGAGTGATTCGTATAGACTTAGGTTATGTTGCGAAACAGGGCATAGGGTTCTTTTCATATGAAATAATATTTTTGTATTAATATCAGAGGAAAGATGATTAAAAAACATAAGCAAAATTATAAAATAAAATAATCTTTGATACATTTAAACAACAGCGAAGCGGGAGACACAGGCTAATTACAAATAAAATTCTAACTGTTCCGCCCCAATTGTACTAATTGTTAAATAAAATCCGACACTGAATTCGCAGAGCTCTTACGTAGTACGAAATTTCCGGGAACAGTTACGTTTCACATTGTTCGGTATCGCAAATTTCTAATTAATTAAAGATCTACAAACAAGGGCGCATGCCGATTCGCGTGAATTTACCTCGCGGCTGGCCCCGGCTCCTGCTGCGCCCGACGCCAATGGGCCGGTTAAGCTTTGCTTGTCATGTACAGCTCGGTACGTGGATCGAACCGAAGTCCTTAAAATATGAAAAACTAAGCAAATTAGAAAATTATTTTTACTATTATGGTTTTTCAAAATAGTATCCGTTGATATCAATACATCACTGCATTCGACGGAACCACTGAGAAAAACACTTTGCCCGCTCGAACTTAGGGGTCGTTTCGACGGTCTTTTCATGAGCAGCCCGCCAGCTGCTTCCTTGACGTCCTTAAACCACATTCCTCAAAGTTTTTTTTATTTTAGCAAAAAAATTAATATCGCATTGTACGAAGTTGGGGCTGTAAGGCGGGTGAGCCAGTATTTCTATACCTACCTAACGTTCCCAAATTGTTAGGTATTTGTCTGGTGATATGTGGTGAGGCTTTGTCATGATAAAGGAGAATGATTCTTCTTCATCGTCGAGGTCACTTCTTCCGTTTTTTTTTTCCAAAACAAGAGGCAAACAATTGTTAGTGTACCGGTCTACAGTAACTGTTTTTTTATCGTCCAAAACAGTTGTTTCAGACCTGACATTTCGAAGAAAGAGGCCACCGTCTTTTTTCCCATGCCTCGAGCTCGTTTTACTTTAATAGGCAACTCCTCGAAAGGAAACACCCACTGAGTAGACTGTCTTTTGTAATCGTTATCGCAAATCCAACTTTCGTCACCTGTAACCATGTCGTATACAGCATTTGAGTCACCACTAATAAATCATTCCATCATTGTGATATCAATTAATACGACGCAGTTTTTTGAGCTTCGGTCAAATTATGAGGTTTCCATCGAGTACCAAGCTTCCTGACTGCTAAATATTTATGAAGAATTTTGTACATTTGACTCATACCGGTGCATAAACTTGTCTGAATCTGCTAATTGGTCACTATTCTGTCAGTCTTCTATTGCGAGCTGCATAAGACTAATGTTGTCTTCGGTTGTCACCGCAGAAAGACGTTCCTCAAGCAGATTGTCAGTCAGATTAGTGCAACCTCGTTTGAACTCGTTAAATCAATTATGAACAGTGGCAAGGGATGAATCTTTATCATTACAGACCAACCGAAGTCCGTTACAACATTTTTGTGGGTTTAAATGTCAATGAAAATCATAGAAAATCGTTGCACGAAAATACTGTCGCTTTAAAGTCATGATGACGTTAGACGTACAGTTTTCTTTTGCCGCTAATTCGTAAAAACAAATGAGAGATAAACACAATGTAGATAATAAAGGTGGCAAGAAGTTCCATTTTTTTATTTAAATATGTTTTACTATTTTATAATTTCTAAATGGCCAATCCTAAAAATTTTAAGTGTGCTCTGCCTATGGCAGTTGATGAATGGTGTCGTGTGCAATATTTGCGTCAGTTTAAGTACTAGACTGGCATGACTTTAAATTTTAAACGTACCTACTAGAGAATCACGTTCACTGCTTATGTTAATACAACAACTCCCGACAAATCAGTAATTTTTATATTTAAAACATAGTGCTTATAAAAATTTAGTTATCAATTGTTTGAAATGTGATCGTACATTGGTGTTTGTTCTTGTCTAAAGTCGAATGTTTATAAACGTTCCTTTTAAATATTTCATTGCTTATACATATATATCATTGCTTCTTGATGGGAAACAATATTCTGTATAAGGCAACAAATAGGTTTAGGGTCTTTTCGGTATTCTAATAAAGTATTCATAATTTTAAGATGATCATTGATAATTATTACTGCATATTTTTTTACACCCTCCACGAGGTTCGCATATTAGGATTTTTAAATATTGACAACCCTTTTTCCTATTAAATACATTTTTTACTGAAATTAATTATCACCATAAGGTCTATTGTAACGATGTTGTTTAAAAAGCTTTCATATTAACCAATTTGTTTGTTTTCTACAAGTTTGAAATCTGTAATAAAATAAAAATAGAATATTTTTTACAATGAAATTCTTATTTTATTTCTACAAAATGCTTATTCCACAGAAGGGTTGGCAACGACTGCAGTTTTCTCTTCTTTGAAATATTTGCGTATTTCTTTGTCTCGCTGACATCTACCAGGCTTTTCATTCGAGTTCGTTAGTTTTGGATGTTTTTTTTTTAATTTGAAAACAATTTGATCCGCATTAATTTTTTTAGGGCGATCTTCGCTGAAATTAAATTTTACAGTTACTTAAAGAAGAAGGATGTGGAATTGATGTCTATGTTTTAATCCCGAATCATATTTAAGATCTCGGTCTTTAATATTACAATTTTCTCAGTCCCACTCTTAAGTCATCGATCTAGGACATGTGATCGAACACCGAGTCAAAATATTTCCGGTATCAAAGTCTCTTAATAAAACTAATTAGTTTTCGCGACTTCTTTTCGCACGCACGTTTCTCACGAATCCAATATAATGAACATGCAATAGAAGCCTTTTAGTTAGACCCGATAACCAACAGTCGCGTCGCATCCAACCCTTGCAGGTACTTCCAGTGCGTGTCGTACGGGTCGCTGCCGACGGTGAAACACGAGTTCGCCTACTTCCTGGTGAACATGACGCTGATGTACGTGGCGCCGCTGGTGTCCACCCTGTACTGCTCTTCGGCAGCGCTGCTGGAGATCATAAGGCGCAGTAATACGACGCAAGGTAAATTCTAATCAGCCTTTTTTTTCAGTTCATCTAAACAAAGCATTTGGACCATTTGATTGGTGGTCTATTTTTTAAATAGTTGTATTTGCAATTACGGAACCAATGACAATACCTTTTAGTCTCTAAAAATCAGTCTATAAATACGCATACAATAGCGCTAATAAAATTTTTATTAAGCTGTTTAAAATATATCAAAAAGTTTAGAAGTTTTCAAGTGGTAAAGCCATGCCGTGGTCAACTCGTCTGCAGTACGAGATGGGCCGGTGGGACCGGTGAGACACCGCACGATCACAGAATACGAACGTGCAGTATCAGCTTCCGCTGTTAGGTTTCGTCCTGTAAGTGAGAAACGCACCGGTGACTCCTCTGAGGTGCGAGTGTCCGTGGATTACTCGTTCTCTGATGTCTCGCATGCTTCTTTTCCCTTCGAAAATACTATAGAAAATTCGTTCTTCTTAAAATTTAACACGAGGACGTGTTTGCTACCCATAAACTTAACAAACTCCCGTAGGAGATTTTGATCATAAAATTATGTCTATAGGCCTTATTGTTATATTTTGTAAGAAAAGGAAGGTGTTTTCATACTAATCGACAACAAACACACTTTCGGCACAAAATAAATATATTCAGAAAGTCCGCTGCTGCATGTACTCGATTTTAATTACCTACTCTCGGCCGAGCGCTCAGGGCTGGAGGGTTCGTCTTTTGAAGAATTATATTTAACTAGTGTTTTTTTTTTTCTATTAACGTAAAACATTATTTTACGTTATTAGAAGATAAATAAATTTATTAATAAATAATTCTAAGCTACTTCCAGGAAGATAAAATTATTTTTGGCAAGAAAATAAATCGACATGGATAAAGTAGGCATTTTTAATTACTTCACATTTCATATTGATGACAGAAAAGAACTTCCGACGATAGTAGCGATTATTATATTTTATTTTAAATTGTTATCGTTATATTGTTTGATTAATAAATTCTCATTCTTAAGTAAAGTTTCTTATAAAAGACCACTGGAGAGCAGGGACAAGGCACAGAAAACTACGGGTTTTATTTCAAGAGATTTTTTAAAATTTGAGAATTTATATAGTTTACTTTAAAGAACTGCATAATTATCCTTCTATTAATTGAACGAATCGTACAAAGTTTGGATCGAATTATCATTTAAATTAAGATTAAATTTTGTGATTACTTTAAAAGAACTCTGTTCCAAAACTCCCACGATCACTTCAGTATTCTACATGGGTAATAGGGGTTTTGGAACAATATTTTTTGTTGTTTTCGTTCTAACAATGTTAAAATAGAGTTAGTATTAAAATCATATTAGCATACACGAAAATGGAGTGAGGACTTATCATTTAAGTGTTCTCGCTGGATACGCTTGAAGCATAATGTTCATCTGAAAAATCAGAACATTAATTAATATTTTTTAATCACTTTCTAATACGTAGGTGAAGTTGGGTAAAATTCATAAAATAAGCACTTTCGACACAGAAAGGAATATTTTATATAAAAGAGTGTTGCTTTCGGAATATTTTATATTAACGTGAGATGCTAAGATATCGAGCTCGCACCACTAGTTTTCAAAATTAAGTATCTCTTACATTCAAAGTGAGTTTATTAATTCATTATGTTAATAAAGAAAATATAACGTAGATTACATTACAGTGCCTATTCTATACAAATAAAGTCATACATTCAATTTGGGTACAACGGTAGTATTTGAAGGAATAGAGTTTAAAAATCTGTATAATAAAAAAATTTCAACAAGTGTTTTTTTATTATTACCTTTCTATGTCAACAGATAAGGAAAAAAAGTAAATGCACTATTTATAGAGGTACTTAGATATCTTGATACGCAGAAATCAAAATAGCGCTGCTTAATCGCAATCATTTTGTTGTCGATTTAAAAAAAAAGTAATATCACAACTATCTCTCGCGTGCGCCATTCGCAACTGACACGTTTAGAATGGTTTGGGAACCCTTTGTTCGGCCGGCGGCGCACGTGCGTCGTCGTTTGGCGCGCTTTGTATAGAGTACACCCTCTAATCCTTACTTATTTTGTGCTTTCGGCGAGTGCTCCGCACCGTATACCGATTTGATAATAGTTAATACTCTTTAGGGGTATAGTGTGACGGACCGGGCGCACGCGAATGAAGCGCTTAACGGCCCGTTTTTGGTTTTGCTGATCGATTGACTATTCGCAGGAGCGGCGCCTCGCCAACTTGGGTCGTCAAAATAATACCTCTAAACACTAGGTGTCTATAGAGGTGCAATGTTTCGCTTCCTATATACCGACACGTACGCTATGTACTATGGTGAACTGTAGACTAGGTGCAGTACTGCAGTGGTGCAGGCTGAATGCAGCACGCAGCTGCATATTCTTATAGTATTTTTCACTATTCTCGGATTTGTACTTATTAATATTGCTGAAATATTTGGTGAACAATAATTGAGCAATGTCATCGGTTTAATCAATTTAATGAAACAAATAAAGCTAAAGCATAATACAAATGATGGTGACAAATATGAAAAGAAATAAATCAACAACCAAATCTATAGAAAATAAAACATGACGCCCAATAGACTTCTTAGGAAAAATTTTATATAGATTATTGTTTTCATTAGTAATAAATTGGAGATCTGCTCGCAGACGAGATGCGCCGCAGCGGCGTGGGCATCCTGGGGCGGGCGCGCGCGCGCACCCTCAACATGACGGTCACCATCGTCATCGTGTTCTTCGCCTGCTGGTCGCCTTACTATTGCTACTGTCTATGGTAATTCACACATGATACCCTAATTTTTATATAATTAACGAAACAGTGCAATATGTAGAGACTTGATTCGTTGTTTTTTTTTTCGATATTTCAATCGATTTTCCCGAATTTACAATTGCGCTAAGTATAAACCGAACTTACCAGTTTGGTACCGTTGACGTGTTACTACTGTCACTGCTTGTAAATTAACAAAAAATAATCTAAAATGTTTCGCTACAAATCTACGTTTCAGTGGGAGATACCTAATGTAGTAAAGTCGACACGCACGAGAGAATTGAATTGTGAGAGAGATATTTATTGATACAAAATATTAATTGTGTAAAATTTTTCTTAAGACGAGGCTTTATTACTTTTTCCATATTTTCGAAATAAATCGTTTAAAAGTTAAAGAGGAAATTTCACAAAAATAACAAATTTCAAAGTTAAAAAACCACAAAATATACATCTAAAAAAATAATAAAGAGTATTTTATACAGTTTTACATGCCTATCCGACGACATCCCACACAACAGAGTGCTGGGAAAAAATTATCCCTGATTTTTTCATATGGAAATCTAACTTAACAGCAAACAGAAGATATTTAACCGCTAAATATGTTTTTGTAAATCCATTATATAATTATATTAAACACCTGACTGTATTATTTTACCAGAATTTGTGGAAAAATGACAGAGTTATCACTATAATCTGTTAGATTAAACTGTTAGTGTGACACTTGTTGATGCGTAGAACGGGGAATATGACACGATAATGGTCGACCAATCTATTGTGTAGTATAAAGAAATGGGTTTTTTCCTAAACGTGCCGACGAGAATAGACTATAATCGTCTTTGTTTAAAAATAATGATGACCTCGAAAAATAAAAATAACCTCGACTAGCCATTGCCGTGTTCTAGTTGCAATTCTAGTCTAGTATACCGCTTTTATAATAAGCAATCTCCTTTAATATTTTCAGGTTTGAATTTTTAGGGTGGTTGTACAAACACTCAGGCGCTAGTGTTACTTTTTATAGTTACGAGCCAAAATGGCGAAAAAGGAATCTTTATGGTTTCACTATGTCCGTCTATCAGCTCCGCCTGTCCGACCGCGTGTCACAGGCATTTAAAGGCACTAAAGGACTACGCAATATATATTAATGACATTTGGAATATGGGTTATGGTATGGAGTATATAAATATGGATTATATATTATAGTCTTGTATAAGCCGCTACTTAGTTTGGTAGTTAAATAATAAAAATAAATATTTCTAAGGGGGCACTCCATACATGTGACAGAAGCTGAAAAAATTCTTTTCAGCAAATATCAAAATGTGGCACATATTTCGACAGTCCTTTTAAAAGTACTTAATAGCAAATAAAATAGCACAAATTGTGTCCCCCTTTACCTTTTAAACCGTATGTCAAAAAAATATAAAAAAATTGCAAAGTAACTATTAATAAATACTTTCAACAAAAATTATTATCAATATGACCGGATGTATATACTGTTTTTGTGTCATTGCCGAAAACCACGGCCCTCGACAAAAGGATGTAAATGTCAAGACAATATGCTTTTTTGGTGCACTTTAGTTTTCACTAGTTTAAGAGTACTTATAACATGCCCATAATGTCAAAACGAATTTATTAATGAAGTATTTCTAATGTAATTTCATTACCTGGGCAATAAAGATAATTTTTGATTTGATTAAATATTTTTAAATCTATTGTTTTATCTATTTGTTAAATCTATTTTTAAATCAATCAGGTATTGGATAGACAAAGACTCCGTCCAGAAGCTGGATCCGGCGTTCCAGAAAGTTCTATGGCTGTTTTCCTGCACGAACTCGTGCGCGAACCCCATCGTCTACGGGCTCTTCAACCGCAACCGGTGGCGTTGGCGGTCAAACCATGTAAGCTGGATACGCTGATGCTTTACTTTCTTTGCGAAATTATTTTCATAGAAATTTATTTACAATGACACAAAAAAGTCACATAAAAAGCATCCACTTTATTATGAATTATGGTCGGACAGGACCGAGGTCAGAGTCGAGTACGGTAAGAGGAAGGTAATCGCGAGTAAATTGGAAGCTAGACTAATATGGGATTTACTTATAATTATGACGTAGTTATGACGTCATAACGATATGGACTCGATCGTTCTAAATTGACATGATTGACGCTGGATAATAACAAGATAGCAGCGACGTGTGCGCCGCGAGCCATCGGCTTCACCTCTAAGTAAATTCAACCTGAATATTGTCGTTAACGACCGGGGCCACGATACGGTACCTGCGGGCGACACGATCTAAATAATAAGGTCATGTAATCGCTTAAGAGTTCTATGTAGAATAGAATATAATATTTTATTTCAATATTAAATTAACTCTGTCTGCCTGTCTGTTACTTAAACCGCTAAACTGCTCTTTTCGTAACAAAAATATTTGCGGCAATACGTGTGCCGTCGGTGTGAGAACATGGGTTTTTTGGAATGGAATCGAGAACGGGAGTGAAATTGGGATCATGGCTGACAACGTCATCAAAAAATTCGTCGTATGTCCACGCAGCGGGCCCGCGGGTCAATTATGTATATTTTGAAAAGAAACGTAATCTAGATCGGGGCCAGAATTGCAATCAAAAGCGGAGCTAGAACTGAAATCGAAAGCAGGGACAGTATCGGGATTCCAATTGGTTTACAGTTCAAAATAAATAATGAAAGATTAGATGTCCACGCGGGCGGAGCCGCGGGCATAAGCCAGTTGTTAACAAATGACAACCTAGTGCTCAGAAAGAGGTCATGGAAGTTTTATCGGAATCTCCAAAAGCGTGTTGCGGATCGTACGTGATTGTTTCGGTTCTCAGCCCGCCAGGTGCAGAAGCGGCAGCGTCAGGCGCGGCTCGCGGCTGCCGTACGGCGAGTCCATGGAGATCCCGGCGGCGGCGCTGGCGCGCGCGCGCGGCTCCTTCGCCGACAGGAGCGCCGCCTCGTTCCGGCGCGACATCGGCTTCGTTTTTCAGGACGGAACGCACAAACACATAAACAACAACACTCACGTGAACAACGGCCTCGTATGAGGACCTTCGAATGGGCTTCATTGTTTTTGAACTGCGAATCTATGACTGTACGGTGCTCTGTGTTTTTTGTTTGCATCAATTTTATAACTTCAGTCAATATAAAGACAAGGGTATTTAATATTGATATTGTTTATAAATTGTTAGAGATAAGAGAAGTTTTCTTTTTTACGAAAAGTTATTTCTTGAACAAACATTAATGGAAACTGAAATTTGTATGATTTGAGTTTGTTTAATTTTTTCATGTATGACTATCTGTACAAGCGTAAACAACTATTTTGTTTATGGCTATTTTGATTCCTAACACTTACTAATTGAAAATGGGCTAATTCCAAAGAATAGTTTCTACTGAAAAGCATTTTTATTTCGTAAGCGATGTTATTATTATACGATTTGATATTACTATCAATGTACTGAAAACTATGTAGGGCGTAAATATATTTCTCGCGTGATTTTGTAAAAGTTGTTCATGCTATGCCTTAAACATTTATGCATATATAATGTAAATCTTCATTATATACAAAAGATACAGCACAACGCACGAAACTGTGCCGCTCTGAATTGCCTGCGAATGATGTAATGCACAGGTTCAACGTTCCCCGACCCTTCCTTCTTTACCCCCGCGTTCCTATTTTCCGCCATTGCGACGCTTTCGTGACTAACTTCACAGTGGCAGAGTTTAGTGTGTTGTATTTTAACATCGTTTCCTTTAGCTGTTGTAACGCGCAAGTTGTATGAGCATCTGAAAGATGAAATTTAATAGACTCGATTCACTGTACGACTTGTGCCGTTCGTGCGGAACTCATTTCATTAGATACAACAAAGATCGTAGTCGATACAGGCAAGGGGGAAATATGTCGTGACTTATAGAAGTCCGCATCAAAATGTAAAAAGTGTTTTAATTCTGTAACACACCAAAAAACGGTCTCATGGCCGCGCTGACCGTGGGCCTGGGGCGCTTGACGTATTGAGTACAACTATTTCTTTTCGCCACGAAGTTGTGCGAAGACAGCTTCTTTGAAAAAACCCAGAACAACGAACCTGTGGAGACATCAAAGACAATACTCTTAGTTTGTGTAAATAACTTTTGGTATGCATATTTTCGTTTTCCGTAATAGGTCCTATGAAAAAATTCAAAAACTTCAAACTCTCATTTGTAATAATGAATTGTTAACTGTTAAAGTTAAAAAACGAAACAAGTCAAAATATGTTGTTTTAACTTCACTATTGGCGATGGACTTAGTCCTAAATTTGAGTCATTAAATTAATGTCACAAACGCCAATATCTCTAAGATTACCGATATTGGGACATGTTTAATTTAACTTGACTGCGGACGAGTTTGAAGCCTACCTATTGTTATGGACGTCGTTTAAATGCATATCCGGAATGTGCATCGCTATTAACCAATGTGCCATGGATTAACCGTTAAACGACTATTATACGACATTAAAAGCGACTATTCGGGCAATTAGTGGTTGTGTACAAAGGGAATACAAAGTGAGAAATGTAAATATAAAAGTCGAAATTATTTCGAAATTGTATCTAATTTTTAACTCTAATAAAAAATTATCAAATCGCTTTTTATATTCAATTGTATTTGTATCTCGTTAAATGTTTTATCAACAATGAATGACCTATTATCAATACATTCATTGCCTGTGTTATTAATGCCAAAATTGTTATTTTTAAGAATATGAGAGACTAAAGAACATTCCAAATAAAATTATAATATTTTTCCAATTTTTTTTTTATTTGTTCTTGTAAGATTATTGATTTTTAAACGGGGTATGCAGTGCCGAACTAAAATATTTGAACTATTTGTAAATATTACATACTTTGTACGTATCCATAGTTTATCTGTTCGCTTCTTAGTCCTTTAGCGGAACTTGGCTGTGAGACTCTCGGTACTCCGTTGTCATCTGGTTGATAGTTTGTAATATCGAAAAAGTTTATAATAAAATATATTTGTAAATAAAAAGATTTTTCGAACAGTGTCTTATTGGAATTGAACATTGAACATGTCTGCCTTATACGTCTACGTAAACGCTATCCTTTTTTGGTTATTTAATGATTTGGCACGATAAACATCAAAAATTCGAGACCTTCTATACTATAAACTATATAATAGACTATAAATATGACCTTTTAAAATTCACGTTAACAACCTCTGACAAAAAAAAAAATCTGTGAGGAAATTAAAATCATCAGACACAAATTGAAGTCGTGAGTTTCAATCTTCTAATTTTGATAGTATGGTATCGTAAAAATTAATAATTTTCATATCACGAATGAAATGTATTACAGTATACGTGGCTGGATGATACACAAAAACATTCACAGATTAACAGTAAGACCTAATAAAAGAAAATCGTCAAAATTTCGAAGGCAATTTTTAGTAAATCAAGAATAATGGCAAAATAGCTATGATTACTTGACATCATCACGCCTTGTGTATAAAATACATATTACATGAGTTTTTAAAAATACATGTAACTGAATGGATATTGACGTCGTTCTATCCCTAAATTTATATCTCCCTGACAAACCAAACCGATCCAACGACACCGGGGCGAGGCGCACGCGCAGTGCAAAGGAATAAACCAGAGACTATAGACACCGTGTACGGCGGATCCTCAGCGCCCGATATGACGTTGTTCAAAAGCCGTCCAAAGCGAAATAAACCCTATAACATATAAATTATCATTTGCGGAGTGGAAGTGCTATAGGGGAGCCACCAGGGGTCGCGGGCACGCTCCTGGACGTCGGGAAGAACGGGGTCGGCAGCGCGGTGAGTCCCGGCCGGCCAACCGCCACCGCCCTTCGGCCCGGGGACGCACGAGCAGTGGGAAAATGTCGAATGTGTCATATCAACTGTTATCTAAACTTTAGACATTACTTGTAGTACGGTCCGCAGATGTAAGTCACCCCTCTCCAAAATAAAAAACATTAATTACACAAATTATTTATTACCGTATAACACTCATACATACAACAATTACTATACATCGATAGAATTAACAACAATTAATCCTCAAATCTATATTGAAAGACTATCACTTTTAAAATTCTATCAAAATTTAATTTTGAAATAAAGTCATCTATATCCATTATTTTTAATTCAACATATATATTTTTAAATAAATGTATTTGCAACAAATTTTAATTACGTACCAACAACCATATCGATAATATTTCTGCCTTAACTAAGTTTGGCAATCGTGATTATTCCGTGCTTAATACTGAAATCGTAACTCATGATTGATAGCTCACCACAGGACTAGATTTGATTAGCCCTCGCATACCATAAACAAAGTTACGTGTAAAGAGTCACTAATCCTAATTTAATTTACATTTATATCCCACTACACAAATTAACTAGCAATGTCCTGTTCGATTAGACTATTGTATCGATGCTCTTAAAAGTACTAGACTGAGCGATGCCAAATTGATCTATACATATCTACTTATTAATATGGGCTCGTTGATCGGCTCTGAAGCTGTTGGAATGTGCATGAGTTGTAATTTTAACTTCTAAATTTCTGGTTTATTTAAAAATAATGCCTAATCGGTACACCCATTGATTAGTGACGTTTTCATATTTTTCGGAAAACATGGATGAAGTCTATGAGGCGAATTGGAAGAATGTTCTATTGTATAACTCGGGGCGAATGGTTAACATTCTTAGATTGTGGTTTGTAATGAACATTAATTCAAAGATATAAATAAATATTTTTGTCTTTAACGTATAAAAATTTCAATGTTCAATCTACAAGTGCGAAACAAGTAGTAATAGTTACACGGTGAAGGTTTCTTTAATCGTTCCAATTAAACTATTATAAAATAACTAATGTTGTACCGTATTATATATGTTATAAATCTAACTTTTTTTTCTTTGGGAATGACTTTTTGTTTATTAATAACAAACGTAAATGTTGTCTATACAATTCTCAAAAAAGAAGGAAATATTTACTGTTATTTCATAACAATGGAATGCATTGGATCAATTAATAAAGATGTCATTGATGATTGGCGGTTTTATATATTGTTTAAATTCATGTGAGACGCATTCGCGTTTTGCAATTATCGTATTATAGCCGTGTTACGAACGAGTTGCACTCGACTCGAGTGTGTGATCAGAATGTCACAAAATTAAACTTTAAAGAAAAAATACTAATGTATAAATAAAAACAAATTGTAACATTTGCACAAACTTTTTTTACTATGATTAATTCTCAATTCTGTAGGATTGGTCTTAACATAAAACTTACTATTCGATAACAATTACATTTAAATATCTTTTGCAATATTTTAATGCACTGTCCGTTATTGGAAACTTAATAAATATTTACTTTAGTGAAATATATTATTTTTATTTCTAAAAAGAAAAATGATAAATAAATAAATAGTAATTAACGATTAACAATAAAGTTTGTCCAGTGTGACAAATATTTTACAGTAACAAAGACAACAACGGGAACAAGCTGCAAATAGCAAGCAAACAAAACACGAAATCTCAAAGTCGTGACAATCTCTGAGAGGTTCTGGAATAGTTTTAAGTACTCCCTGGATTTACTTGCGCGGGCGCGGGCGAGAGCTTCGGTGATGAAACTGCTCAAAAGTTATTTTACGACGAACGACAACGAGATGTAGACGAACCGGGGAAGTTTATCATCTTCATTTTGTTAATTCCAAGTGAATTGTGGAAACAATGACGTCACTACACTCCAGCATACGCCGAGCGCAGGCCGAATAGCGCTGTTGTTCGATTTACAGTTAATAGTTTCTGTTGTGACTGATTGGTAACTGGTGTCAAAATTATTGCTTTATGTAAGATTTGATGCTTGATTTATTTTTTATTTTTGTTTTATTATCTAACCATCTTATTTCTAAGATCCTAATTCATTCCAAACATTTATTACGCCTTATTCAATATTTGTGCTCATTGTGATATATAAACATCTCTAAAACAGAGTAAGTTCGCTTTTTATTCAAGTAAACGTTTTCCAAATATCTACGCTCCATTTTTTGTTGTAAACATATATGTATATAATATCGAAATAAAGTATCAGAATAGGTATTTTCGCCAATAAATAGATTGGTTTTATAAATGACTATAGTTCTCTAAGCTCATGAGAACTTCAATATTCCTCTGAGTTTAAAAATCTACAATTTACAAAATATCTGTAATAACACTTCCAAAATGTAGACCGTATTGTCAAGATATGTAAATTCTATTTAAAATGTGAGTAGTATGTCTACCCATGTGCATCTAAACGCACATCGACACTACCACACTTAGCTACAATTACAACATATATATATAATTATACCAATCATAAAATTCAATTTCACAAATGTAAACATGTTTCAAAAAATTTTATAAACGAATTGTATATGTAGAGTTGTATAGGTCAAACTTATTGTCTGAGCACATTACGTATATTGGTTTATTCACAATTTCTAGAAGTTAGATTCATGAACGATAATAAATAATTGATATGATTAACACGCATAATCACAAAACTTTTCCACTCAAATCACATCTTATGTTACGAATACTGTTAGAGATTTTTTCCAACTCTCAATTTCGTTTAAAAAGAATACTTATATTACATACAACAACGAAAATTATTATTTTGTCGGCTTTTAAATTATATACTTCGTACATACAAATGTGTGTGTATTTTAAGGATGTTTGTCAGATTTAAAAATATATGACCACAATTAGTTACGTCCGGCAGCCGAACGAATTCATACAATATTGACTTTTCTCGATTTTAAAGAAGTAATACACACTCTAAGACATAAGACATTAAAATTGCAATCACTTTGCACGATGCGTATACGATTCTGCTCGCGCATCGGAAATAATCAGATTTAATTCCTTTTTAAAACAGACGAAGAATAAGCATTTAGATTCGGTGTCGCCTTTGGTAAACCTTAAAAACGACCGATTTCGGTGATCTTCGACCGGAGCGGCGGCGGTTAGTGGTCGCCCTTGTCTATCTCGGTGAGCTCGTGGGGCGTGGCCGTGTCCCGGTCGAGCTCGACGCGCCCGCGCGCCTTGTCGATGTCCCCCTGAGACAGCGCCGTGACGATGATGGCGCCCAGCGCGTCGCACACCACGTTGATGGTGGTGCGGAAGCGGTCGCTGAAAGCGTTAGCGGAGAGATGAGCACAACGGTAACCTACCACAGGCGTTGAAGTAACGTCTGCAAAATAATTGCAAATATAACACTCACGTCATAATAAAGCGCTTACTTTGTTAACCAGTTAACGATATGCGGTCTTATTGCTAAAAGTCGTCTAGGTTCCAATAGAGTACATTACAAAACAACTATTAAGTACTATTATTAGTTTTTTTTTATATGTATACATTTTAGTAATTTAAAATATCTAATAGTTATTTCAAGTTATAATTGGAAAGTTAATTAAACTAATCCAATGTCAATCTCTCCAGTTTTTGCTTAGCTTCGTTTTAGTTTATTCGATTAAACATATAAAAAGTATTTGGAACATCATTAACGAACATGGCACCGAACAAAAGAGGAAGGGGTAGAATTTGCAAAAAAAATCTGTATACATTTCAGATTATAAAGGCTTCCGTATGTTTGCATCACTCGACTACAAAATAAGATGGAGTTTCTTACATTTGTAAAACAATGACTGCGTTAAATTTATGTAGAAAATTAATGAGAAAGAAATCTTGACTTCTTTTCATTATTATTGACACTATTTATTTATTACTATAAAATATTAGACAAAGGTGTTTAAGTAACGAACCTACTAATTCTAAATAATTACTATTTCAGAGTTTGTTAAAATTAGAACATGTTATAATCTACATTGTATAAAATGCCTACAACTCTTTCTGTGCGAAGCCTTTGCGTGCGAGTTTTATAGGCAAGTCGATGTCTAGACGTTAACCGGACCGCCGGCCGAGGGCGGGCTGCTCGAGGTCCACGCACAAGGCGAGGCCGAGGGCAGAAGCTCCCGGTTTGCATCTCTATAGACGAATGGATTGGCCGTGAGTTTTTAACTCGAGTCAAACACAAAACTACTCGCTCTGAGCGTCCGAGAACATTTTAAGCCGTGGGTCACGGACGATGTCTTTACATCCTTGACGACGGTCCCTAATAGCCTCCACCCACACTGATTCAGATAAAGATATTGCGGATCGAGCCGTATATCTGAAACATAAACATTGTGCGGGGCACGCTTCAGCAGTTAGCTTATTAAAACCTGACACACAACACAAACACACACACGCGATGTGGACGGCACTTATGGAACGTTGTTTCAGTACGTCGTATAAAATGAATCTCTACTCACATTAGTTTCCAAAAACTTAACACGGTTTATTTGTTATTTAGATCGTCTTTCAATGACTGCAAAAAGGTATGGAATAGTAAAAGCAGCGTCAATATTTGTCAAATTTAATTCCACAAGAAAAATGAGATTTACGATATTTAATATTAACAAAGAGGCAACGACTTTTATCTGTTTTTTGTGATGAAATAAGTTTTTTGTGCCAAAAAAAACACGTAGAAACTATTTTAACATATTAAGGGATTCATTCTAAGCGCATCATCATAAAGAACAAAGGAGTCTCACAGAAGCCAGTCGACGGCGAGGATGATGGAGACGTCCTCGGCGGGCAGATTGACCGTGTCCAGGACCATGACCATGGTGACCAGCCCCGCCTGCGGGATGCCCGCCGCGCCGATGCTCGCCGCCGTCGCCGTCACGCTGAAGAAGTGGCAAAGAAAGACAAATGCCTATTAAACTAATAATCCAAAGAAAACTACCTTTGTATACAAATCTTTATATCAGTTCTGAAATTTATGATAAAAGTTGCTTTGAATTATGCAAAAACGACAAACGTAAGCCATTTCCTTTGTAATCTTTAAAGAGGGATGGGAAGAACAAAGTGTTTCGTCAAGGCCACTAGGAGTGGAGAGAAGTGGGAAGTAAGTCGTGGAGCACTAAATTTTACATCATAATTATTATTTTTTTTTTATTTTCTTCATCTTTCAATAAAATGTTTTTAAATTTAACTACGATTGTCAGTTTTGTTTTACTTTTATTAATGTTCATTTTCAAAATAATCATCCGGAAAATTTAGTAATATGTTGTATTGTATTGAAATGGAATTCATAAAATGTAGATTACGTACTAGGAGAAAAACGCACAGCGCATCGGATGCGACGCGTGCGTACCTGATCGCGATGATCTTCCCGAAGCTCATCTCGACCCGGCGCAGCTGGGCGATGAAGATGGCGGCCACCGCCTCGTACAGCGCGGTGCCGTCCATGTTGATGGTCGCGCCGATGGGGATGACGAACCGCGTGATGCGCGGGTCCAGGCCCATCTCGTCGCAGCAGCCGATGGTGATGGGCATGGTCGCCGAGCTGCCGGCACGGGCCGATTTCGATGGCGTGACTCACGTATATCATGACATTCGATTACGCACTCATAGTAACACAGTATGTTTAGAAAAAGACAAATTGTCCATATCATTAACGATCATCACTTTGACTTTGTAATATTACAACAAAAAAGTATAATTGCTCCGATTTTGGTTCATTAATATGATGAAATCTGAGAAATTTAAATGAGTTCGTCTTCATACATACAGATTCATATAATTGTGAGTTTTCCTATAGTTATAGAAGAAACCTTTAAACTCGATTTAAAATAATCCTTAAATTATGTAATTTACGATGACAATAAATCCCTTGATTGAGAATTTATAAGGTATTACAAGTCAGCGACATCTCGCTTGGACTGTTTTATACACTTACTACACCGACACACTTTCAGTTATAACTTTTTACATTAGTTCAAATTTACGGAAAAAAATTACAAGGAATGAAATTGAAATTGAAAAGTAAGTACTATCACCTAAACAGATAATAATATAAATGAATTTATGTTGGCGAAGTTTTCAAAGCGCTTCATTCATTTTTAAGGTAATTTCAAAGGTTCTCAAAAGATTGCATCTGCTTTAATCGAGAAAGCGAGTTCTGTTATTATTCCTGTCGCCAGGTCAACGAAATTAAAAATGCTCATACAAAGAAAAATTTTATCAATATTAGCAAAAGGGAACAGGATTAGACGAGTCTTTTTCAATAAAAATATTGTGGAATTTTAACCAGATGAAGTAATAGGAGGGGCGTTAAACAAAAAGTTAGAATGAGTGTGTTGCCGATAGCTTTCATTCAATTTTATTTTTCGACATGCATAATACAATTGGGATATCTTTTTTCTAAGCTTAGAGTTCTTTTCTTATAAACTCTTCATGCCGAGCACCTTAAAATTTTTGTACTAGAGCGACTACTGCTTCATTATCTTCGAAATCTGTCCTTTGAGATACTCCTTCATCCTTGGAAATAGATAGAAATCACTAGAGGCAAATTAAAAAGAATATGGAGGATAAACAAGTATTTTGAAGCCAGCATCTCGAATTACATCCATAGGAACGGCGGACCTGTGAACCGAGGTACTATCTAAATGGAACAAAACATTTTTTGTTAGTTTGCAAGTGTAAGCCGTTTCATTCGAATTTCGTTATATAGTTTTTTTATTAGTTCTTTGCACAAAAAGCCCAAAACAATAGATTCACAGTGGAGATATTCTACCATGACCATCCCTTTGCTATCCCAGAAAAGAGAGCCCATGGTTTTTCCAGCAGGACGACTTGCCTTAAGTTTCTGAGGGGTTGGACACGACCGGATTTTCCATGTCTAGACTGCAATTTTGTTTTTCGATCGTAATGGTGAAGCCATGTTTTATTCATGGTTGTAAATCGAGCAAAAAAACTGTAGGGATGTTGTTGTAACTTATAACAGTTCCAAAGAAGCTCGAGAAATGTTCAGCCTATTTTGTTTCTATGCATCGGTAAGCGCTATGGGACTTTTTTCATTCCTGAATGTTTCTGTAAAATGCTATCTGTGCGCACTATCAGTCGAAATCTTTGTTTCTCAGGCAATAAAACGTTCCGTGACACAACATCTGCTAAAACAGTTTTTTTGGGGACCCGAGCGAGGGTCATCTTTGGCGGATGTTCTTCCACGTTTAAATTTGGCGCATCAACAAATAACTGTAGAATACGGCGGAGCATTTTCTTTTAAAGAATCCTGTAAATCTTGATTAATTCACTCTGTACTGAAATTTTTGAAACATAAGTATTTAATAACCGCGGGCAAATCAATCTGTTCCATTTTCAATAACACGCTATGACAGACTGCAAACAAAAGACTTCAATTTTTTAAAAATAAAGGATATTTAAATTATTTCTTTTCGTAAAATCTAATCAATATTCTAGCTTTAACAGCCAGTATTTACTTATTTTAGTCAAAGTGTTTGTACCTCATTCTCACTTTATAGTGAACGCCCCCCACAACAATGGAAATCCTTATCATCGTTCAGCACTCGTTTAACGCTCACTGCTGGATGTCAGCCTCAACTTAGACTTTCATACTTTCATACCAGGGGCAGAGGTTCGCGACCTTTTCATCCATATAGTATAATAGTCCAGCCTGCATGGTGGCAGGCTGTTCAAGTTCGCGATCGCCGAGAACCGGATCTATTTTGTTAACGATTATCGATTCGTGGAGTGTCGAGGCTTGAACGCTATTACTCCTACACAACATAGAACTTTATGTCTTATGATTACTCCAATTTACAGAGTTAGAGACCTATATCAGAAATCTTGTTTCTTTTTCACCCTTTTCGGGTGATATCTCGTAGGGATTCTGAATGCGATTTATCCCATCCCTTATTGATTCCAAGCTTGTTAATGTGATGAAACACCATAAAACGAACACTTGTATCATTGCTCACTGTATAAGTTGATCAAAAGTTCATGTTGTCAGCAATCTGCTGCCATCTTTTAAAACGAATATGAGTTCTAAAGAAAAATCTCTTATGAAATCAATTGAGACTATAACTTTTCCTTTTACATTAATTTTCTAAACATCGAAAGGAAAGGAACGAATTTCATTTAATTTAATGGAATCGGTGTCATTTGAAATGGCATGAAAAAACTCCCAACACAAATGATTTCGAACGCGTAGAGAGTTGATTTACATTTCATTTACTCTCTTAGCGATCGTCGCGAATTTTCCATTGGCAAAGTTAAAACTAACAATTATCTACAAAGAAATATTGAAATAGATCTTAGACCAAAAAAAAGGTTGGAGACAAGAATACATTTCGAGCATTTTGTGAAATTTATTTTCGTGATTCCCGCATAAAATTATTTTGTCTTAATATCAGTTAACACCTGTCTCTGATATTGTCGGAGGTTCATGAGCACATGCGTGTGAGCATGCAAGGTTTGCTCAGTGCAAAGATGGTACAAGTTTGTAAATAAGGTTTTGATATTTTTATCTTTTAGGAACAGGATTTAGTCTTGTAATTTTTATAAAAAACTCTTTTTTGATTAAATTTTTACTGGAAAATTTTTTTTGTATGTTTATCATTTGATACATATTACAATATAAGATTGCCAAAACCAACGATTGCCGCTAATGACAGCACAATGTGTCGCTCCCGGCAATCTTTGCTGATGTGTGGCTCTACATGAAAATTTCTGTACTGGCTCGCTTGATTGGCAGTGACTCTAAAAGAATCTATGAATTTATTGAAGTAGGTTTAGATTTCTTTTATTAATAATGACTTTTTGTAAGGAATAATCGTAACAGCTTAAATAACAAATCCAATCACTCACCTCGAGGCGGTACCAAAGGCGGTCGCAATGACTTGGCCCATCTTCGCTAAGTATCGACAGGGCAGTTTCTTAGTTGCCAGCACGAAAAGAATAGTCAGGGTCCCGAAGCCGTGTAAGAACAGCCCCAGCAATACCGTTATAAAGTACAGCCCTAACTTCCCCACCAGATCCGAAAACGAGTCAATCTCCATTATTTTGGCCGTCACCAGGAAGAACACACCGAGTGGTGATAACCTGTGGATAGAGCAGTGTATTGAAACAAAAACAATTGAAACATTTTCAACTGCGGCGTGCAGACTATGAAATGAGGGTGAGTTGAAACGGAAAAGTAAAAACAAATATTGATCTTGGAAAGAAAACGGTACAGGAGGAAAATAAAAACATTTTGAAGAATTCTATCTGATTGAAGTTGCTATAAATAATAGTAGTATTTATTTATTTCTCTCTTCTATCATGCATAATATCTCTAAGAGTACATTTTACTATACAACTTACAAGGTAGAATGAGTAGCTTCATTAAGACGTCTAGTCAGGACAAATGCAAAAGAAAGCTGTGAATGTTTTGTGTAATATTGACAATTGTATTTAAAGTATTTACATAAATTTTGTCTGATATTGTGTAAATTGGATGCACAAATTAATCAACAACCATATATAACGGGTGACTTGTTTTATGTTAAAAATTTAAAATTATTTTTGTTAATTATTTTAATAAATTGAAAAAGTTTTATGTACATCATTTCCAGATATTAGTAGGCGGTACGTGTAGTAATAGTCAAATAAGGTCTATCTGTATTTTGTTGAGCGGATTCTTTCTATTCTTTCCTAAAAAACGATCTTACAAAACGCCCTCGGTATTAAACTATTTTATTTTTCGAAACTAAATCAGGTTATGAGAACGACAATCACCAAATCACCCATCCAGTGATAATCATCATCGCCTCGGAAAGCGATTGGAAGAAATCCTGTATGGGGCGCGCCTGCTCGCCCATCTTGCCGATCGTGATGCCGAGGATCACGCTGAAGCACACCAAGCCCAGTACGTTACTCCCAGACTGGTAGTCGCCTTCTATTTTGTATGTTTCGAGTTTACCTGAAAATATGACCAATATTTTGAATTTTTAGATAGACAAATCTGAGAAATGTATGAGAACCTAGACTAAATTTGAAAGCATACTTCACTGTCCAAAATTTCATCTTCTGTATCAACATATGTAAATTAATATTTGTTAAGTGGATTAATAAATTGGAATTTTTGCTTGATTTCAAACAAACGTCAAGTAGACAATTAACAATAATTGTAGATTTTGAAGATTTTATAGAAAATTTACAAGCTTACATTTATCGGTAAGAATTTTTATTGGTCCTATCACCATGACATCACTAGTTATATAAAATTATATAAATGGAGTACTGCTTTTATTACATTCTACCACAAGTGGAGATCGAGAATTGAGATGTTGTTCCATTTCTATTGATAAATTTTCATACAATCCCATCGCGTGAACTAACTTTGTGTGCTCTGATTATTGGATGCACTTGCTTCCACAGGCTTGAGAATCATGAGGTACACGAATTCATTCGATAATAGTTTTGAACTCATATTCTTCTTGTTTCGTCATAACATAGCTTGATTGCTCTACTTTTGCTTAACTCTGAGCGTTTTTAACATCCTGATAGACATCTTTTTTGCCTCCTGTTTAATGCAGGATTGGCAATCTGAAAGACACGGTCGCCGATAATGTGCATCCACAATTCCATGATATTTTACTCTCTCAAATGTTCTGTGATAAGCCGTATTCCTGCCACGCCTGAGGGATTTCATACCGCTCACTAGCATTTTTCATACTCATCTTCTTTTTTTCGCGTTTTGGACAATCTGTTCGATGATGGAGCAGTTCCTTCCAATGACAACACTCCGTAGGCACAAGACCACTCTTTTTTTCTCATCTTCAGTCATTACTCTCCGGAATTTCTGACAATGATGCTCATATCGAACCGCTTCCACATTAAATGCGTAAGCCGCTTTATCGTCAAGAACTGCAAAATGTTGCAAAAAAGTCATTATGAGGCCGGCATCCGGCCATGACTTCCAGCTAGGTACCGTAAATATATTCCAGGTGACCGTCACCATATAATACTTCCATCAAGCACTTGTACGACATTTGCTGTTCCAATCTTTGTTTCTGCAAGAGTTAGGATATGGAATATGGGACCATAAACGCACCGTCACGAAACCCTAAACTAAATTTAGTTTGCGCCAGTTCTTGATAATTAATAAGTAAATTATTTGATATTTTTAATCATTTTGAAAATTGTTTGATTCGAGTTTTAATCGGGAACCAAATAAAATGAAAGATAATAGTGGCTAGGTAAGTGAATATCACTGAAAGTAGAACGCAATCAAAATCATCTCAGTACGTCTTGTGCGCTCAGACGTAATTGTATAGCGATTGAATAAGCGAGGTCGCGCACTCATCACAACAGCAAATTGGTTTACTCCCATTGATTTATCTTTGGTGGTGTGTCATCGGATTTGAGTTATTTCTTAGCTCAATTTCTTGAAATAGTGAATATCTTCAATTTGGCGACTTAGGGCTTATTGGCCTTTTTATATGATATTTAATGATATTTCATTAAAGAAGCATAATAGCTCATGTACTGCTGTACACAATATTATTTCCTTTTAATTGTTTTAAACGGCAGTTAATGAAATTCTCGTCAAGTATAAAAATTTATCTCGAAATAGCTTCAAGACCTTAGTCGCCTTTAACTCAAGCTGCGGGTAAAACATATATATTATATTCCAAACTGGTAATATAATACGTACAATGATATTTACAGTTATATAAGAATTGAATATAAAAAAGTTGTAAAGTTGATACTCAAATGAAAAGGTATACTGACCATAGACCGCTTTGGTGTCGTTGGGGTCGTAGGACAGCTTGGTTCGGTAGGACGACACCGCCGCCTGGACGATGTTCTCCGGGAACACGTTCCTGCAATCACCGACGCCCTCTGTCACTTTCATGTCGGTTTCAAAAAAGTATCTAGGTCTTAAATACACTGATGACAAATCGTTTACGATAATTTC
This sequence comes from Eumeta japonica, assembly GCA_005406025.1. Taxonomy (NCBI): domain Eukaryota; kingdom Metazoa; phylum Arthropoda; class Insecta; order Lepidoptera; family Psychidae; genus Eumeta; species Eumeta japonica. The sequence goes on from BGZK01000711.1 coordinate 78,145, forward strand.
GATCTTTGTATCACATTTATACAGAAATGTCATATACATTTCTGTATAAATGTATATCAGCAAATATTTATAAGCGCCTGTTAACTAACGTTTTCACCTGCCTGCTGTGCACAGATAAAATAATAACATTAAAAAAACATTAAAAAAAAGCGGTTAACCCTGTAGGCCAACCCTGAAACTATCCGTTATTATCGAGTTCGAAACACTCTAAAATACACTGGATTTGAGGCGATTTTTTGAGTAAAAAATTTTGACAATGCGAATTTGATTGGATACAAAATTTTGTAATTTATTTAAGAGAAGGTTTTTTGTTTATTTTTTGGTTTTGATACCTTTTGAACAAATTAATCAATTTTGACTGAACTAGCGACAACCAAGGAAGGTTTTGAAGCTCTATAAAAAAATTCAAAACATGTATTTAATTAGGTACTAAATACTAACGAAATATTTTGAAAAATTCACTTTTTGCGATTTTTTTCGTTTACGATATCTCACGAACAAATCAACCGATTTCGACAGGCCTGGTGATTATTGACGCGGGTTTTTATACATTATAAAAGTATTCAGAACATGCTTTTGATTAGGTATAAAATTTCGGAGTATTTTGAAAAAATCTCTTTTGCGATTTTTTTTCGTTTACGATATCTTGCGAACGAATTAACCAATTTTGATCGACCCGACGATAATGGGCGTGGTTTTGTAATGTTAAGAGATAATTTGTTTTTTGAATCTACCGGTAAAGCTGTTCAGAAGTTATTCTAAAAAAACCACATTTGGCAAAAATTTTGCATATTTTTTTAAAATTTCTTATAATCTATAGATCCGAATCAGTACAAATTTTCAGGAAATTTAAGTTTGGTAGAACTCGTTGGAATGGCAAAGTTTGGTTCCAATTGGTCAAGTCGTTCAAAAGTTAAAAGAGATTTATATACATCCACACACATACATATATACAGATATACAGACACCTTTGTAAAATCGTCAGGGAAATTTACTAGGACCTCAAAACGTTAAGATCTGATGAAAACTCGATTTTTGGAAAACGGGGTAAAACCAATAACTTCTAATAATAAAACCAATAACTAATAATAAAATAAGTAGTTAAAAATATTTTGCTGAACTTCCTATTATATATTCGATATATGTGATGAGTCAAACTCACTAATACCAACTTTATGCCAGCTTACCAAATTCAACCCCTTTTATTGGACATGTTGTGTCCAATTTTTTTGCCTACAAAATGTAATTTTCATCTTTTGGTTCATACTCGTTTGAAAACAAAATCTAGTAAGAAGCACCGTTTAATACACTTTGTCGTATTTAGTTCTACATATCTGTTTACTTTTGTATAAAAAGCAATATTTCCCGATTCCTATAGATTAATATCAAAAATACCACTAATGTAATTTACATCCCCGAAGATCGGTATCGACTTGATTGTTTTCAAGACGTAATAACGTTTTATTGAGTCATTTTACATAATTTACTGAACACTTCTCCTTCTGTTCGCTAAATTCTTATTTTGAAAATTCCAGTTACATGACCCACAATATTTTTAGATTTCTTTTCGACGTAGACACTGATCAATAAAAAAGAGAAGGTGCGCAGTCTGCGCTCAAGAACGGCCGCCGTGAACGTGTGCTAAGACAGAGTGTAGCGCTCGCTGCGCGCAGTGTAGTCCGTGTGCCCTCCGCTACATGGCGAAGTGCTTTGATAAAAATGCACTGCACGTGAAGCTCATGAAGAAGGATGGGACTTCTTATTTTCGGTAAGCAACATTTAGTTTATTTATAATAGTTGCTTAATCATGTATTATAATGAGTATTTTGTATTTCTTCATCTAAAGTAGCATCAAAAGCCGACTGCAACGTGATATTGTAAAATGTGAGACAGAGACTGGCTCATGTATACTTTGAGCCATTTTTCGACGTTGAAATAGTAAGCGACTATGCATGTCCCCCTTTTTGTACGTGTATGAACGTATGGCATAATCATAGACGTAAAGAATAGGCGAACAGAACATTACAAAACGACGATTAACGGCCTCCAATGTAGTCAGCCTACTGTAAACGCACAAGCCACAAAAAACAATTACACCTAAGTAAGTCGACTGACTGTCATTACGCCACAATTTCGCCACATTCACGTCCTTGACGTAGCATGAAAAACCCAAGCAATCCATTGCTTCGGCCGTCGGTTAGTAGTATCCTTTTCGTCTATTATGTCCATCGACACAGAACTAGTATTTGTGTAAGAACTTTTAATTTTCGTCAGCACAGATATTAGAGTTGTGTGATTGTAGTGTCTCCGATGTGAGCCGCAGACAGACATACAGATTTAGCAATGGACGTCGAACGAACAGCGCGAGCACCTGTGAAACGTCAAGCGCGGCGCGCACAAACGGCCGCCACCTGCACATCGGCTCGGCGCACAGGCATTATCTCATTGCTCGCGCCGCAGGCCGCTAGGGCTGACTCTACTGAGATATTGTAAGTTACTATTGCATGAAATATGCATTGAAATGTACGAAGAATATATACAGAAACAGAAAAAGCCGAGACCTAGTCAAACAAAATTAATTTTATAGGTAATATAGTTTTTAAGTTAATTTTTAACGCAATTGATTTTCTATCTGATTATACACTAAGTTTTTTTCTCACCTTCTCCTTGAATTGCTGTTATAACTATTGTAGTAAAACTTAACTAAAGATAACTGACAATATCCTAGGCGATTAAGAAAAAATATATCACATTTGAAAAATATACAATAATATTTAATTCATATTAAAAAATATGTATAATTATACATGTATATAAAATATATATAGACTTACATGTTTGCGTTTATAGTATAACACTATTTTCTTATCTACATGAAACTAAAATTCTAACAAAATTGAGATCTCATTTCTATTAATATGAAGACTGACTTAGACATTATGAGAGAAGACATTGACGTATACAAATAGAAGTTAATAATATTAAGCTCTGTCTGTATTTCATAACAGTTATAGCCGAATCACAGTCAAAGAAATCAGACAAATTATACATCGTGAAAAAAAATACTGAGATAAATTTTGCAATCTCACAGATGACACTATTTAAATCAAATACAGAAATGAATTTTGCGATCTAAAAGATGACACTATTTTAATAAAATATTGAGGTTTCCCCAACACCCTTTCAGAAATTTATATATCTTATTGTATTGTTGTTCATGTATTTATCTTATTACAAAAATACATATTATAAAATTAAAATGTTAATGTGAGGATATACGTTAGTTTGTTAGTTAGAATTACATATTGAAGGTACTGAATGGATTATTATGATACTTAAAAGATGTAAAAAAAATAAATAAACAAAAATATAGCTAACATTATTCGGAGATTGTATAGCTTTCTAGTAGTAAAAGATATGCTAAAATCTGTAGAAATTACGTAGAAGCACACAATACAATGTATTATTAACCAGAGCTAAATGAAAAAAACAAGTACCTCTTTGTAATAAACATTGAGATAGATCAATGAGCCTAAAGGCCTCCACGCTGGCCTAGAGCGGATTAGAGGCTGCTGATGAGATTCATCACGTCTCGACGACGATGTTTGAGACCAACTGCCTAACCTCCAAGCCACACGCCGGATGGTTTTTAATTTGATTTGAATTTAAAACTGTCAGTTCGCCCACGATCGTAATTCAAATTTCGAATCCTACGCATCGAACTTTTAACCACTTGGTCAACCTTGTTCTTTTTTACTGAACCAAATTTAATTTTAATATCCTGCACTAGCGCACTAGTAATAGAAGATTTCCTAATCCATGATATACGGTTTTTTTAATTTTAATAAACAAAACGACAAGATTAATAAAACTACTCATAATCCTTAGATTAGTCACTTTACATTAAAAGGTACCTGTTTCGTGAACGGCCTTTAAAACGAACTAGTTATTTGTATTTTTATTAAATATCGTAATGCACTCGTGCCAGCCCTGTCGGGATCACCGCGCAGGCACCGCCTAAATGGCGCGTGATGAAGACTGACGAGCGGGCGCGCGCCGCCGGGGACACCTCCGCTGATGCAAGAAATATTGCCATGCCTCCATACATACATTTGTGTATACTACACAGGACTTGTTTGATATCTTAGTGTAGTGTAGAATAGTGCCTACCATATGATCCGAAAGGGCCAACGGAGTATGGTTAAGTTTTTTTTAGGTTAGATCTCCAAATCTTTTTTGTAATCTCCCAAATCGTTTTTATAAACTTCCATAAATATATTCAAGGTCTGAAGAGGTTTTTTTATTATTCTTGGCCTTGTTGTACTGCTTTGATAGATTAAATTTAGCTTAAAAATATAACGTATCTTACATAGAATAGCAAATTTATTTTGTTTTCTTTCTATCTTTCTAATTCACTCTTATTTTCTCTTAATACTGAATCGTTCTCGGAGGAGATTGCTCATGGGATTATTAGACAAATTATTATGGTTTACATAATAAACAGAAAAGTACACACCACTTAAATTTTATTTTTTATTGTTTAATTATAAATTTGCGCTTGTATAAATTTCATAAAATTGAAACAGACTGACAATAATAAATACTACATATTATAAATATTTTACAAAAATTAATGATATAGATAGAATCTATGAACACATCGTAATACAAATTAGATGACTTTGCCAAAACGTATAAATAAATTAAATTAATAAACAATAAACTAAAAACAATTGAATTTCTATTATGAAAATGCCGTCCAGGTTCCGACCTGGTCAGAAAGTCCCCATTACACTAGCCCCAAACAACCCAAAACGAGGGTCGCTTCCTTTATCCCCGAGTCTCCGGCTCAAATTCTTTATAAAAAACTTAACCCCACTACCCCATGAGCAAGTCATTTCCAAGGCGACAGAAATAAAAACATATGTATTTCTTTAGAATGCTGTTTTTCAGAAGCTATGATACTATCTTATAATTATGTATTTGTACTCGTGCAAGTAGACGCGATATCTCCCACCAGCCAGACCATCGCTCCATGATCTACAAACAGGGGTCATACTAAAACATGAGCCTTGCTAAACTCAAGCGTAGAAGACCTTGCCAGTCCTATATTATAACATATTCTTGAATAGAAGTTATTTAATTTATTCTACTTTTTATTTTCTAAGCAATGCTTTTAAATTTCAAAATTAGACTGTCTAATTATTGTTTTTCTACTGAAAACGTAGAATTAAAATCGTCAACGACAATTAAAAGCCGTAACACCCGCCATCCGCGATGAGCTAACGCGCGGGCGCCCGCGGGCGCCCAACGCGCTAATGAAAGTCATTAAGCCAATTCACACTTTCCAGCAATACGGAAATATATAGAGCTGTTAATACCGCCGCCGTTATAAATAGATCTTTTGCAGCGTTTAGCGAACAGTAATTGGAGAGCTGAGTTGGAATTGCAGTTTTGACAGTTTGTCTGTCGTACACGTGGTGCTTGCCACCACTTTGAAAATGTATATTTATGTATAATTTTCCAACACTTTCTGACATGATATTTTTCGCCTTACAACAAATATTTGCTACCGATTTGTTGGTCTAATTTTGTGGCCCTCGCGGATGACGTGGAAGGGCATGACGCTCGAAGAAACGATAATAAATATCTTTAAAAAAAAAATACATCTATTTCGGTAAAAAGACAAATAATGTTAACCTTTAGAATTTTTATTATGAACCAAAACAACCCAACATTTTGCATATCAAGTTTTGTTTATATCTATTCTTATACGTATACATATGGCTAAAGTAAATAAGGTAAAGTAAGTAAGGTGATCATCGCTGTTTATTTCCCTTCGACTCGAAATCGGTTAAAGTCATCAAATAATTAATTTAAATGATAAACGTTAATATTATTATCTTTTTAGTAGTCGCTGTTATTTTGTAAGTTCATAAAGTCAATTACACTTTTCTCTTTTTCTTAATCTATTGTACGCCGATACGTACCCACGTGATAAAAACATTTTTTTCTTAGTCAGGCCAGTGAAAAAGTAGTGTTAAAAAATACGGCACGTATGGATACGAGACTAGAGCATTCGACGTTTGAGAATGATTTAGGCTATTTATGTTTTCAATTCTATGCACACTTCACATTTTTTTTATTTTCACAAATCATAACCCTCAGCGAAGGGTAAGCGTTTTATTCGTCAATATCATTGGGTAGCAATAATGTAGCAAAAATAGTGACCATTTAGTTTAAAAACTGTATCGTAGGTGATTAAGTCAGCGACAAATTACAAAAATAACATTTGGTCACATTCGATGCAGCACGGAAGCGCATGTAATGTATTTTTTTAATGTCACTATGCCGTCCATTATAACTGACCGCGCCTGACGTTGGTTAATTTATATCGGATATACAAAATCAAATACACCAGCGTTAAAACCCTACAAGCATTTCGACGTACACTATAGCCATTACTTGGTCTTATATGTTACAAATTCTAAAAGAATAGAAATTGACAACGCCTGAAAGGAATCGGCAAGGACACGTTGCAGATTTTTTTTTCGTCACTTCTAACCTAAAATCGGCCTGCATTCTGTAATTTCTGGAGCTACGGTCAGCCTCTACGTCTATTTAGAGTGCTGCAACGATTTCGTAATAACGCAATCGTAAATTACACCATGGTTTTCTCGATACCGACAAAATTTTGTAGGCAGGTATTTAATGTTATTCTTATTTATTGAATTGCAAAAAAGAAGAAGGTAGCTATCCTTATTAAAACTCAGGAGTTATCTCATTTCGTTCTAAAATACTGTTTTTATTCAGAGTAATATTTCGAGGAAAACGTTAATAACGGCTGTCCTCTTCTCTAAATCTCTATTCCTCTAACTTAAATACTTGTAACAATTAAACAGATAATAGCATTCGCAAAGAATGCTTTTAACTAAAATTGTTGTGCGCAATGCGGTAAATATTTAAAAATAATTTCTTTTTTTTATCATTAAAAAGAAATATAGATATCTTATTTGTTTTAAGCTCCACTGCTCATGTAGCAAAAGTATATATATATGGAAAAAGCACATTAAAGATACCTACGCAAAACTAATTTAAAAGTGTATGATTTACGTAGCAATGATTTACAGGCAAAGTTCGTGTCTAAAATTGAACAAACAAATAGTCACACAAACTTGGAGGAAAATGAATTATAGAAACAAGTCTTACATTCAACTATCTCAAACCATCAGTAAACAAAACCAAAGCAAAGAAAAATTGTTCAAATTATTGCATCGCGTGTCAAGTGCCGTGCAGGCGGTAATAAGGTCAAATGGTAACCTCGTTGTCAACTACAGACAGCTGTGCGCGACCTCGAAGGGATCAGGAGAAGTTCTATCCAGGTCTTCATACGTCAAAGTAGATGTAGGAACTTCAGTCTGATACATCAGCCAGAATACGTAAGTCAATCTGGATGTCCTTATAAAATCGAAAACTGAGCAAACTAGCAAGCTATTTTAATTATTATTGTTTTCCAAAATAGTCTCCGTTGAGATTAATACATCGCTGCATTCGATGAGACCACTGAGAGAAACACTTTGCCATTTTACGAAACAAAAAGTTTACGAAATATATTAAAAATCGTATGGTGCGAGGTCGGAGCTGCAAGGCGGGTCAGCCAGTGCTTCTACACTTAACGTTACCAAAGAGATAGTTGCTTTTGTAACGGAGAGATAATGGAGAATCCTACTACAAGGTCATTTCCGCGAACTTTTTCCAAAACGAAAAGCAAAAAATTATTAGTGTACCAGTCTGCAGTGTCTGTTTTTTTATCTTCTAAAACAATTGTTGCATAATGACCTGTTATTTCATGGAAAGAGGCTGCTATTTTTTTTTCGACGCTTTGACCTCCTATTACTTTAGTAAGAAACTCCTCGAAAGGAAACACACACTGAGCAGACTCTCTTTTGGCTTCGGGATTACAACAGTAAATCCAGTTTTCGACACCTGTAACTATGTCATAACAGCATTTGAGTCACCACCGCCAGATCTTTGCATTATTTCGCGTCACCAATAACAAAACGGAGTTTTCGAGCTTTAGTTAAATTATGAGGTATCCACCGAGTACAAAGGTTCCCGACCGCTAGATGTTCATAAAGGATTTTGGGTACTTGACACATACTGATGCTTAGACTTACTCGGATCTGCTGGTAGGTCACTCTTTTGTCAGTCTCTATCATGTGCCGCACATGTATTCGATCGTCGCCGTAGAAAGACCTCCCTCAAGCAAATCGTCAGTCAGAATAGTTCAACCAAGTTTAAACTAGTTATACCAGTTATAAACAATAACAAATGGAGCTTTATCATGAAAGGCCAACCAAAGTCTGTTATAACTGTCTTGTTGGCTTAAATGGCAACGAAATTATAAAAAGTCGTACCGATTTGTTTTTATATAAATATATGCCTTCAAATATTTTAATGTTCTTTTCAAAAATATTAATTTTTTCACTAAAACTTTAACTATTTCAATGACAATTTAAGTAATGTTATCAATTTTAATTATACTGTTCACAACAGAATCTCTCTATGTTTTTACAACTGTAATTAACTTGTTTCGACTGAAATAAAAACTTAACGCATTGCACGATCACTGGCAAACGGTATAAACTATTTAGTTCATGGCAAAATTTTCTTTTTTTATTATCATAAAGAATTTCTGATCAATGGCAAACCATTATTGTAAAAGTTACATTGGTCCGTAACAATGAAAAAAATGCCGTAACCTATATATGTATATTAACGAATAAACGTTCTGTTACTTTGTTATATTATGTACAAACTTACGAGTAATTAAGTAGTTTATTTTGCAGATGCGTTTTCGCGTCGCTTCCCCTAAGGCTGGCGCGGGCGTGCCAAAACTATTCCTTTATAAGTCCACCGCTCGGCCCAGAACGACAACATGCTAATAGATAAACACGTCGTGTTGACGATACAAAGATGTGGCCTAACATAAACCTATAAAAGTGATAGGGTCGTTTCTTTGTCTGCTTGTCTTGCAATCGCCCTAAACAGTGTGGCGAGATCGAAACAAATGAGCGGTAAAACGCAAATTGATTTCACTTTTCCAAATGATTGACTTAATGAAAGTCAAATATTATAAAACAGATTTGATATGAAATTATTATCTGATTAGCAAATATGTATGACAACAAATTATATTCCAATGCCGTGAGTTTAATATTGATGGTGGTAATTTAAATATTTCCTTTGAGAAAGGTAATCCGTTTACGTAAATATTGGTTCTTCGTCGTTCGAGACATCTTTTATAATTATAATAAATTTTATCCATCATCAGCAGTATACCAGAGTCCTCCCGCCCGTAGGCGTACGTTTGTCTCGCCCCCGCTCCCGCATCGGCGATAAAAAAGCTTATTGGTGAATTTTCAGTAATTTCCTATCTCGAACGACAGAAGTAAGAATAAAGGCTATTCGGTGTAGAACAGGTGCATCATCGACTCTTTGATGTTGAAGAAAGTGACGTACGTCTGCAGTGGTAATCTGTCGCTTATATCATATAAAAATAATTATCGATTTAAAATCAATTACGATGAGGTCATCGAAACAGTTTCGTTTGTGTGACGATGGTAGAAATCTTAACTGGTGACGCGAGATTCTGCGATAAATGATTATGTACAATGTCTTTATGAGCACATATTTTATTTGCGTAAGACATCTACTTAATAAATTATGGACGACCTAAAACAATTTCTCAACTTATATACAACCTTCTTATTTTTAGTTTTGTAAATGCCTACGACCGGCTGACCAATTTTATCAACTTAAAATTTTTGAAAATGTATAGTTATGACGTCAAAATAATGTTAGAGTGAGAAAGTTTGCCACCGCACACCTTCGGTTGGCGGAATTTTGATGTCGTCACGATAGCGATTGAACCGTTTGAGTTGAGTTTACAGAATCGGTATTTTCTCTTACTCGATGTCATGGATTGTAAAAAACTGGCATAGATACAGACGACGCGCGCCCAACGAGCTAGCGAAAGGATGCTATTACGAGCGCGTTGTTTTTATTGTCACTAGCTGACCCGGTAGACGTTGTCCTGCACTTTTTTGTGGACGACCCGCCTCTATAGTTAATGCCCGCATCTGTACCAGCATGGACGTAAAATGATTTTTTTTCCTTTGTATCGATCGATGTCAATTTCAATCTTAGTCTCATCTTCGATTCCGACCCCAGTTAAACTTTTGATTCAACGCTCGTTTTTGACCCTAGTCCCGTTCTCGATTCTACTTTTCCTCCCGCTTTCAATTTCGATTCCGCTCCTCGTTCTTGATTTCGTCTCGATCTAATCCAGACTCCCAATTTTGCTCCCGATTTAGATTGCTGTTTCTCACAATCAAATAGGGATACTTTATTAGAATTGAATCAAACTTAGAAACTTTTCATTCAATTCTAATAAATTATCTTATTTTTAAGGTCTTTTCTCACGCAGGAACCCTAAAAATATCGTAATAAAAAGTACTCTAAATGTAGCTCAGTAAGCTTTCTTACCTTCCAGTAAGAATCGCATCGTGATCTGTTAAAAGTTGTTCCGAAGATACACCGGACAAACAGACAGATACGAAGATGCAAAGATACAATAGACACAAAGAGTCATCTAGATCTAATCCCAATTCTTGTTTTGCTCCTGATTTCAATTCCGGTTCCATTTTTGCTTCATGTCTAATAGATTCTTAATAGTGATCTAAATGTAGCCCAGTAAGCTCCTCCAGCTTCCAGAGAAAATCACATCGTGATTTGTTCAACCGTTCCGAAGATGCCTTGGACAAACAGACAGACAGATACAAAGGGTTATTTTCTTTCATATAAACCATGTGCAAACTATAATGAATACAACAAAAAAGAATTATAATTCAATTCGATAAAGTCCTTTCTCAAGTTATAGCGTGACCAAGGGGAAAAGGTATTCATTTATATATAGATAGATTATGCGCATGCACGTTCTATTCACTTTCATTCTTCTATTCATACAGAATAATTTACAGAGTGGTATTACAAAAAATTATGTCGATCATATTAAAACGGCAAGATATCACTTTAGTTTCTGTCTTTATTAAATTAATTTCATTTATTCGTATATTATTACCGAATAAAAAAATATATATTTCATAAATAATTGCTGATATCGTCCATCACCATGGGAATCATTTATCTGTATGATAAATCATTTCTATTATATGGGAATTATTTCAAATTTTAGCTATTTTTTTCCATTTGAATATCGAGTTAAATACCTAAAGGAATCTACAATTCCTTTTACTTTCGAATGAAAGCAAAAGCTAGTAACATTACAAGAGAATTCCGGGGAAAAACAGGTAATAGGACGGAATCACTGTAGAAGTTTGATTCAAGATAATTTGCCAGGTGCTTGTCGGGCGGCGCAGTCCAGAGTGCCGTAGTGGTCTATCGCAGTAGACGGACTTAGAAAGGGGGCCTTTTGTTTGACACTGTGAAACTATTGAGTTCATGTTTTAACAGCTAATAACTTTTAAAAACCTCATAGAACGGGTGTTATGACGATTAATGACTTACGAGGATTAATGACTTGATTTTATATTTCTATAGATTTACAGGGCTCATAAACTAATGTTTACTACATATTTTAAACAACTAACAACGTCATTTATATAAATTTCAATTAAATTTCTACGAAACTTTACTTTTTACTTCTCAAACTACATTTTATGGTTTGTGCGACTGTTACTCGTTAACTTGTAAAGCCTATTTAGCTGTGACAGTTTTTCTTTTAACTTCTTTATATATGCAACTGTTGTGAATTTTTTTCACATATCCGAGCATAACTATTTACTTGATATGGGAAAATTAGACTTTAATAAACTTTTACAAACGGATCCCTAATTTGAAAAATGTTTTTTACAAATCCGCAATGTTTTCGAATAAGCTATCCAACATTTTAGGATAGATGAAAATGAAATTATTCATCCCCACTTTACGCGTAAGGGAGGTACGCTAGATTTTATTTTTATTTTAATCTACTACTTTGTCGACGTAGTTAATATGCGTAACCATGTTAAATCACAGCTATCCAGTATTTAGGGACTTTGAGCTAAGCCACAGACAGTCGGACGGACGGACATGGCGTAACTAAGAATTCCTTGTTGACTACGGAATCTTAAAAAGAAAAGACGTGGATGTAAAAAGTAGGCGGAGAAGACGTAGGCCAGAATATGGCACTAGGCGGTTTGTTTGAGGACGGAGGACGGTCAACGACGGCACAGCGACAGTCGATAGACTCACTCGGCTGCGTGTGGCTTGCATTTAAAGCGTGGCGTTAACTGCTGCTTAACAGAATATTGTTAATTTAATATGATTTATCTGTCTTTACGGTTCACGAATCGAGTATGTCATATGTCACAAAATGAAATATCATAGTTGATAAGATATTAGTTACGTTAACGCTTTTTATGTTTAGCTTTCGCCGGTCGATCCCATCCAATAAGTAATTTATTTATAATTTTACCAAAAAAATATCTTTCAATAAATAAATTCCTGTCATGTTCTATTTGAATAATTAGATAAATGGCAATGAAGATATTTAATAATGTTCTAATTCAAATTTTACTTCTTACACTCAAATAATGGAATACGCGTAACACTGACCGTATCAGATCGAGCAACGTGTCCGACGTGAGGGTGTCCTTCTTGATGACGCGCGTGGCGTTGTGCTGCAGCGCCTTGGGGTCGTTGCCCGGCTTGATGGACGTGACCAGGATGATGCCCAGCATCACCGCGCACACCGTCGTAGTCATGTAGTAGACGATCGCGCGCAGCCCCACCCTGTCGGCGCGCTGGCTCATCAATAATCACGATAACTTTACCATCGTTTCGTCGATCTACTGCTTGTGACAGTCTATGGACTCTATAAATTTTAAATAAGACTTTTCAAGATAGAAATATTGTATATAATTTTGGAGTTATATGTCGTAAGATGCGATAAAGAGGAAATGTTCTATGTAAGACAGCATGTTATGGAACTTTTTACGCTATGAAATTGACCTTATTTCAGATTTCATATTTTATTATAACAGATCAAAGAGCAAATAAGAATGTGGACCATCAAAAGTCAGGTAGTCGTCGTTGCCCATGGACACTCGACACTAGAGGAGTCACCAGTGCATTGCCGGTATCTTGAATAGAAATACGATATCTAATAGAGGAGAGAGTGGACTGATGCACGGAGAAGTGTGGTGTTTGGGCGAGTGAGCCACCGGAACTCTCACTCACTGAACGAAACAAAACTGTGCATATTTCACGTTTGTATTATTTAAACTCATATCCAATTAAATTCTTCTGGAGGGGCTTACAAAATCTGCCGCTAGAATACGGTAGGGCTTTCCTATGCTACGAAGTCAGAACCACCATGTAAATGTAAGACAGTTGTGAAAAAAATTCTATAGAATATTCATAGAATATTTTGTAGATTTATTTCAGAAAATAATATCGTACATACAATATATAATAGAATATAATATCAGACATGCAAAATTTACCCTTATTTAGATTTAAGAGTGTTATTAGAAAATCACTCAGTAAAAAGGGTATACAATTTCTGAATATTTAGAAGACAAATATCTATGGACATAAGCGGCCCGACTTCTTACCGGCAACAATGGTTTTGTATTTGTTTTGACTACGCATGATGAAATTAGAAAAGAGCTAGCCTTAAGTTTCTTGCTCGTTCTTCTTGAAGGAAACCTGCCTTCCGAACGAGCGGTAAAGTGTAAATTCGTTAAAAATTATGACGTATTTCTAGTGTTATTTTATAACCTATGTAAATGAAACATTTTGAATTTGAATTAAATAAATATAAGTCAAATTTTGTCATAAAAAAAAACTTCAAAACATGGAAGAAAGCACATCTCCATAGTATTGCAATCGTGATTGAGCTAGTTTTAAAAAATATATTTTACCTTTAATTATACACCATCTCCCTTGATATTTTCATCTTATTTTTATAACTCTTACTACTTCCGTCACACCAAATACCTGTAACTTTTAAGCGCGTTAGACGTGAACGCCAACACGCGTGTACTTAGAGGCCTACAAATATTATAAGCAATAGACTACGAGGCTACTGTTACTCTCGAGGATGAGTTCTAGTTCAAAATACGAAACGGCACGAGTCGCATCTTGTACAATGGAGTTAAATAGAGGGCGCCACGAGCGTAACGCGGATGCGGGACAGAAAAAAGTGCGTGCGCCGCGTACGTGGAGGACGATTTAAATCTCCTGTTTCCAATGGGAACTGTAAACCAAAGCCGGTCCCTGTCTGTGTGCAAAAACGAAAATTTAATTATTTATGAGCAGGAAATGTTTGAAGTTTTAATATTATTTATTTCGTTAATCTATTTATCGAAAAACAATTGTCCTGACTGATCGCATATTCCTTCTGCTAAATGCTGAGTCATTTGTTTAAATAAATTCAGTAGTAACTTTGTTCATGTAGAAATATTTTTTTTTGGAAACATTTAAGTGTCTATACGTATACTATCATTTCTTTTCTTATCGTATGTCAATGTACAAAGGATTTTTTTTGTAAGGTAAACTAATAAAACATAGATAAATGAACATTTACCGAACTTTGTATTAGTTTTTAGATCGATGTTGCCATCTGTTATCTATTACATTCATTTAATCGAATTCCAAATGTGTAATAAACAAAAACAAGTAAAAGAATAACACAAGAAACAGAATTATTATTATTTTGAATAGAAACATCCGCTGTAAGTACTTACTTTCCAGATAAGCTCAAGTCCAAAGATCCTATTGCGGACACGATGGACGACACCAGAAGAGGTACAATGAGGCACTTCAGCATCCTGAGGAAAAGCTCGCCGGGGTACTGGAAGTACATGACCTCGCGCCGCGACCACTCGTAGTCGAAAGCTCTCAGGCCGCATCCCAGGATAGTACCCGACGCCACCCCCAGGATCGTGAGGAAGGTCAGCAGATTCTCTCGAAGGAACTTCCCCAGATTTGGTTTCATGCCACCCGGCATCTTGGCGGGCTTTTATTCTGTTATTTCTGTAACCGAAGCGAAAAATATCAGATCGACATACATGACGAGCGCAGAGATCGCGGACAGAGACAGATATATTAAAAACTATAATAAATATACATCAGTACAGAAAATTCTAGATAAAACTAAAATCAGTTAATCAATCTTTGCGTGGAACTGCTGGAAAATGTTTTTTAGGCTACCTATTTATTTTGGGCATGAGCAAACATGAGAAATTGTATGAAAATATATTTTGTTGCTTGCAATCGACGCTGACGAGCTCTTAATAGCATAGCATTAGGCGAGTATAGTGAATGAAACCCACTAACAATATCAAACGCTAACTCGCTATCAGTTCGTTAAGTTGAGAGTTTTTATAGGTATAAAGACTTTTATTAAACAATGAATACATTAATTTATAACCATGAATTAGAATTATAATTCATCTAAATCTTAAATATTTTTATTTTGTAGTAACCGTTTGGGAGCTTTGAGAAGTAAATGGAACTACAAAACTTGGACAACCCTAATTTAGGCTTACAAGCTAGACATCTTTTTACACTAGTTTGAGTACATATTATTTTTGGTAAGCATTTTAAAAGCGGCCTAGGATTTTTGTCGTCGAAATCTAAATTATTTTCAGCAATAGACATTGAACAACCGATGAAAATGTATCTAAATGATGTTTATTTGTTATATTTAATAAATTGAATTTATACAACTTGTACAAATTTATTAAAGACCAAATACACTTTTAGATACATCTCTTATTTTTTATAATTTCAAAATAACAGACTTAAATCCTGACGCTTTTCATAGAGCCGGCCATCGTGTACGCACGAAGAGCAGTCAACGCCGGCGCGAGCGCGGGTCTGGGAGTGCGGGGCCCGCGCGGAAGTGCGCGAGGAAATCTTTATTTAGCGGTATCGCAATCAATCCGCACTCCCCTAGCGGCGCGTCGTGTCGCTCACACGCTCCACATCATACCTGGTACCGGCGCACACGCATGCGCACCCACACCGAGTCGCGTCACTGGTGTCGCGCACGCGAAACCACTTACTGGACGGACTGACCCACACCACGGGGACCGGCTGACCCGAGACGTATTTCTGCTGATTGCGTTCATAAGTTGATGGTTAAAAATAATGCCCTTTTCGCGCATTTGCAAGTATTACCAGAACTATTAATAAGTAATATAAATAAATATATATATTTCCATAATAGTTTTACGTATGACTGGTACGTATTTGTAAAAGCTAAATGACACGGCTAGACCCTTAAGGCCTTCATGCTAGTCCATGGGGAGTGGGGTGGGGTGACGACGTTATGTATCGGCGCGGCATGCTCGTCCAAATAAGGAGCGAATGGTTTAATTTGACTTGAGTTAGTTTTGATTTGGCCTAACTTCTAGGGCAATTTTGCCGTGGTTGAGATTCGAAGCCATTAAGGTTCAAAGATAGTGTTATTAACCACAGAGCCATTAGGTACCGCTCTTAATTTGAATTAGAAGCATTTTGCTACGGAATACATCAGCAGTGGAGTGCTTACAACCTGCCACAACGACAGACAACGAAAACTACACTAACGAGGAGTACATTGGGTTTATGTATTTATTTATAAAATATATTTAATTTAATATAAAAGTTAAAGAATGTGCGCTTTTATAAAGAATATGCGTAATGATTATACCCATAAATAATAAAAGACGCTTTTTTGTTTTACTAATTCAATGCTGCTTTTCAATAAAAGTCGGATTTTAAATGATCTATTCATTAGCTAAGTTTGATACATTTACTTTTGTTTTTGTCTGCTAGTTTCGTAGACCACGGTGTCAGTCAGGCCTCGACACGTCCTTATCATGGCCGCCCATCACGACGAGCTCGAACGCGACTTGTCCACAGCTAGTCGCTGGGGAACTATGCAATTAACTGCTATAGTATTGAGATCATGACGCGAAGGCATTTCCATTCAAACTGTTCATGCGCTAACCTTCCCGGCTACAGCTCTAGGTCAAGGTTATCAAATTATTTTGCCATCCATTCTGTACACATGTGCAAAACTATAAAACAACAAGACAGCTGAAACTGATTTAAAATCGATACAAAATATTTGCTTAGAATGAACTAACAAAAAAATTTAAGTGAAATCTTTAAAGTCTTATTAAGTTTTTCTTAAGGAATATTAAGAAAATTTACAAGGATTTACAAAAACCGTGCGCGTTTACTTAAACGATTGAACACACTTCAACTCAAACTTCGAAGTGTTCTGGTCATTCGATGAATATTACGCCATAAAAAAGTGTATTTGAAATACAATATTTCAGATACACTTTTTTTATGGCGTATAACGCCAACGCTACTGATTCATCGAAATACGAGGCCACAAGTAAATCTACTATCAAAATAGGAAAAAGGTATACCTGAGTTCTTCGATAAATATCGGAAATCGAAAAGAAAGTTTTGAAATACAAAGACAAATTCAAAAGGATTGTGAAGGTCTCAGATCTTAAGCTCACCACTCTAGCTCAATGCAGATCAGTGGTCGTTAACCTTCGTTGAAGTTTATGCCAGTTCAACTTCTGGAACCGACGGCTTAATGTGCTGTTTAAAGTCACAGCGAACGGTCTAATTTGACTGAGGTGGAAAAACTCATTAATCAATTTGCCCATGGCCCGAATTGAACCCGTACCTTCTATTTGAAAACAACGTAAAGACAAAGTAAATAACCACTCGGTCACTATTGAAATTTGACTGGAATTTTTTTTTTGTAAATGAGAACATTATCTGACAGTATTTATATGCATGTCTATATTTATTTCTTGCTTTTAAGGAAATGAATGCAAAAGATAGACAGATATTCTTTTATCAAAAAAAAAAAATTGGTTAACCAATTGAATATTTGCCATAAATCCGAATCTTGTAATCCCCCCCATAGCATAGTAAGGTGTAAACTGGAATACATCAACGGCTACAAGTAAACCCCTCTAGATTAGATTAATTCGATTATTTTCATATTCCTGAAATGGAATATCAAAATTAACAAGAATTTTAATTGGTGACGGAGACTGATGATGGAGCCGGAAGGCGGACAGCAGAATTCTTTCGTTGCTACTGGTGAAACACTCGGCACTGTAAATATCTGACTTGTTTTGACGAATTCAATACCATTGCATAAACGCACCCGAAAGACTGCAAGTTCACATGCAGTACCCAATTCACTCAATAAGGCACCATTTATTGAAAATGCTATAAAAAACGCACATGTTTTGAGAGTGGAAAGTCACTTTTTAATATTCAATGACTATTAATGACAAAAAGTATGGACTATTAACATTTATATACTTTTAATTATTTTTACAAACGACCCCAAGCATATTAACATAACCATAGCATCGTGATTGATATCATTGAAATTTAATAGATAACGTATTTTCAAACACACATCTATTTTAGACATCTGCCATATCAATGGCAAACATCAAGTGACAAACATCAGTTTATCACTTTAATATCTGTTACTTCGACATCTGTGTCGAAGTAACAGATATCAAAGCTGTCATTTTTGGCGTCTGTCACTTTGACATCTGCAACTTAGACAGCTGTCAATTTGACATTTATTGTGTTGACATCTACTACATCAACTACGTCTATTACTTTCACATCAATGTCTTTGACATCCGTCGCTTTGAAATCTGTTACTTTGACATATGGGTAATTTGATATTTGTGACTTTGATCGACTATAACGGCTGTCACTTTAAAACCTACCACATTGACATCTGTCATTTTGACTTGTGACGTGACGGATTCGTATATTAAAAATCGTAATAGAACCTTTTTTATATTCATATCAGAAATAGATGCATAATCACCGCATTTTATTTTCATTTTTTGTGCTGTTACTTAACACTTTAAATATTTACTGAATTTATGTGTTAGACGAATTAAAACCCTTACAGAGTCATGGTCTTTGCTGAACAGTCTGTCTGCATGTCATGACTGATTTTATTTTAAATTATGAAAATGATACTCATTTACCGTTTCCATGATTTCAAAATATAACAAAAATAATTAAAACATCTCGCAAAGTCATGATAGTTATTCTAGGATAAAATATAGCTGTATGTAAATATTAAGGTCGACTGTAAGATAAATAAAAAGGGGTTTCTATTTTCCCACGTACTTTTTTAAATTAAGACGCAATCAATCAATCTATATATATATATATAGATTTCTATATAAATGTATATAGAAATCTCTTTGAAAATTGCTTAATAGCGAACTTGAATTCTTAAAACCAGTGCTAGGACGGTAGATTGACGTACTTCTCTAGTATAATATTACTCTAACTGATTATCTAATCACTTAGCTAATGATTATGAATAGGCAATAAAAAGCGAATTTAAAATTTAAAAAATCTGGGCAACATTTGACCTTGCACAGCGACTTCTCGCATTCCGTAGTTTAAGCAATAACGTTTTCGCTTTCGAAAAACACGAAAACATTATTTCTCGTATTTGCCAGCTCAAAAGCAACGACTCCTTCATAATTGTTAAAAGTATAAAAAATAAAGTAATTATTTTTCAAATATTTAGACATATGATTTATGTTTAAATATTTTAATTCAATTTATGGCTATAAATATTCATAAAACGAATATTCATTTGTTCGTTTTCTCAAAAAAATCTTTTGAGCGAAGCAATTGCCTCGAATAGTGCATGCAGCTTCCTAAAAGATCTGATATCTTTTGATTGAGTTGATCAATTTCAACAAGATTGCAAAGTTCCACTCGGCTATATAAGCCCAAAATAAGATTTAGTTTTAATATGGATTTTTTAAATCTTAAAATTACAACAAAAAACACTCATTGAAATCATTTCGTTTACGATTTTTCTCGAAGAAAGTAATTATTTTGAGTAAGTTTGCAATATTCAGTTTTATATGAAATACAATTACTTAAACTTTGTAATTCAATTCATCGGGTAAATATTATAGAGATTATTTTAAAAAAGCCATTTAAAAGCATTTTGATATTTTTCAAAATCAAAATCAAATTTTCTAGAAATCTAGACCTCTCCTCACACACACACACACACACACACACACACACACACTTGGAAACTCGAACCGAATTCGAGAGTGCTTTACGATCGAAAAACTTTATAAACCTTTTGTCAGCGGTTATTTTTATTGCTGTACTCTCGTTAGTGCACAAAAAGGAGTAATTTGCATACTATTGTACAGATAATTCAATGGAGATAAATTCTGTCGAAAAATTAATTATTCAACTAATAGAAACGAAAAACACAATCATTTATAATAAAAAAATCAATTAACTTAGACATTTTTAATTTGCTTTATAATTATAGCAAATAATTTCCTATTTAAAATGACTGTATGATTCAGTTCCGTTAAATTATAATTAATAAAAAATATAATAAACCAAGGGACTACATATAGTGACCCTTAGTAAGTAAATATATCTCATCGTTACCATTTGTTACGAAGACATTGAAGTTGTAATTATTGATCAGTTTGGTCAGTTTAAAAAAAGATGGTGAAAAATACTTAATCATTTTAAACAAATGTTTAATAAGATTAAGTCTCTTACAATTCCAACGCGTATACAAGTTCAACGCATTAGTTATATATATATCGTGGGAATGACGTTTCTAGGACATGATCTCATATATATTTTACCTACACTTTTCCTGGCAGTGAAACCAAATTTTATGTTTCGTATCATGTATGTTTTAACACTAGAAAACTATCTAAATCGGGGAACAATTTTGTGCAATTACAATATGCTTAAGACAAATAAAAATCTTTGGTAAAATTACAATACTTCACGTAATTTTAAAATAAAATCGCATATGATTTGTTCATAGAGGTTGTGAAACTACAACTCATTTTACATTTTCCTCACATGTCTTGGAGGATGACTCGAATTGTATTGTAATTTGGTCTGGAATGAGCTGATTTATGATTTCACTTACGTCTGTCCAGCAGAAATATTGTAATTTAACAGAGTAGGTACACCATGTAACGCTAATGTCGGATACACAATGATGGCCTTTTAGTTAAATGTCGGTTATGTATCGTAAAGTAGTTGAAAGGAACCGAAAAATGGACGATTAATGTTAGTTTAGACGCTAAATGGAAAGAGGAGGACTGAGATCCAAAACGAGAACCGGCGACTGAGAAATAGTGTGGAGGGGACTGAATCGATTATTAATCATAGCACTTTCATTATTTACGACAGACGAAGTTACATGAGTCTAGAGTAGAACAAGTGACCGTTTGCTTTTTAAAAGGAAATTATTTCAGTGAAAAATTAGAATTCCATTTTCCGTCGAGCCACGTTGTGTTATCGTCCAAAGCGTGATCCAATTCATTAACGCAAACCAGCGTTAAGATTTCAGTTTTTACCAAATTGGTAGAGCTTTGGAGATAAATAAAAAGGGCACACCTTTTATCCCTTAATTGCTTTGGGAAGGCATTTAGCATTTAATAACATTTTAACTAGATCTATGTGGGGTCATAAAGTAAAATTATGCTGAATACTATACTACGCCGTCCAGTAATTAGTAGCGAACAATATGTGTATGTATGCGAATTACAATATTTTGTGGATGTCGGAAACGGGACTCGGAGCGAAACCGAGAGCGGACAAAATATTTTTTTGTGAGTTCTCCGGACGTAGTCGTGATCGGGAAATTAATGTCATTTTTGTAAATAGATCAACGTCTTTAAGAAGTCGAAGCGAGTCACGATACATCGACACGTCTCGGAGGGCACGCGGGCAGCGAACGCTCAAAGGCGCGTAACGAGCGCGTGATTGTCCGTCGGCCTACTTCGGCGCACTCCTTGAGCGCTCCTGCGCCACCGGAGGGAAGCTCCCGCGGCTCGAGCGCCGGGAGTCCGCTTCGTTCGCAGTGGAGGGAATGCACAAAATTTTAATTCTTTTAAGGACGTCAATTAGTTATAACGTTCATCTGATTTACATCGATTTCCCTCCTTAAAATTTCTTTAAAATGACAAACCGATGGTCACCCGCAACCTTGACCGTATCTGGATCCTTATGCGCCCTCCTGTCGGATTCCAGTTCCGAATGACGACGACAATGTTCAATCATCTTCAATTAGATTGATACTGTTATTCATTATAAACTCCAGCCTTTTTCTAGAAGGGTAGGAGTAGACGGAGGTGATTTCCTCATAGTTCAATCTTTGCATATCTTTCTCGCTTCACTGACATTCATCGATCTTTTCGTATAAGCTCCTCGGTTTCGGATGCTTAAAATTTGGCCCTATTTTAGTGTATTCCACCAAATTGGTCTGCATAAGATTTTCTAAAACGACCCTTGCCAGCGCTTTCATCACACATATTCGTTGTTTTATATCTTTGAATTGAAATATACAGGAAAGTAAGTTAATAAAATGTACATATCGATACATTGTATAACACGACATATTCCTTTTAAAGAGATTATAATTCAGTATTGGTTGTTATAGAAAATATTTGTAAATGCATTTTCGATAGCAAAATCGACTCTAATTTTATTCTCAAATAAAATTATTAATTTCTTTATAAAAAGACAGAAGCACATCAGGACTAGAGACGCGTGATTTGTACCATTTTTCTTTTGAAAAAGCATACAAATTTCTCAGATTTTGCCCTTCATTAAATAATAAATCAACAATCAAAAAGGAATCATTGTAAATATCACTCGTACACTACGCAACATACAATTTTTTGGAGTGTGCATTGCTATTCATATAAAACTGATACTCGTATTAAAACGAGGACATCAAACGATTTCAGCTAATAATGTAAGCATAGAATAAAGAACTATGTAGGGTGCGGGCGCCCTCAGGCAGCTCTAGTGCCTCCGGCGCGGCAGCCCTTCTCGGTAGGCTTAGCGGGTGCCGAGAGTCTCCCGCTCTTTTTAGGATCAAATGTGAAATATTGGTCAAGAACTGAAATTCACATATTGTCACATGTTGCTGAATGTCATCTTCTGTTGAATGTCAATATGATAAAACCATGAATGTTGGATTCTTCATGTATTAAATACATACTTTTTAAATATAACTACAAAAGGACATACTATCTGCTTAATTTCCACTTTAATAATTTATAAGTTTTGCTTTAAATAGTTTGTCAGTTCTTTTTTATTCTTTCAAGCTTAAACGGCTGAGAATATTTCGATGTAATTTGACAAATCAATACAATATAAAATGGTTTTGCATAAAAAGCATTTATTAGCTTTAATCTACGGCTCTAACCGCGAAGACGTACATAAGATTCCTTTAATATTTACTCTCGGTTTCATTTCCGTGCTTTTCGTCAATCCTGATGCCGATCTCTATACCGTTTTTGGTTCAGAGTCGAGCTCTGACTTCAGGCTGCAAATTACTTAAATAGTAAAAAAATAGAGCCACAGTGTGTTGTGTCAAGTTTTAATCGCCCCACTGCAATGAGGCATAACCTCCGTCACTCTTTTTGAATCAGTGCGTAGGACTCGAACCATAAGCCTTGTACATTTCTTCGGTGCGCATGGGCTGCTGAAGACCACCGGCAGCAGCGCGGGGACGGCCTCTGGATCGAGGAGCGAGCTGTCCGAGCCTCAGAGCGTGTGCTTCTACTTTGATTCAAGTTAAAAACTTAAAGGTCAGTGGACTCGTGGATCTCTTAACAGTTCTCTTAACTACAGAGTCGCCATTGCTTTCAGCTTGCAGAGACAAAGTCATCTGACACTAGTTCTGATATTTTATTAGATTTTAGCACACGCCTCCTTTGTCCTCCGTTAAATAAAATATTGCATTATCTACATTTTCATAATGTAAACCGATATTTTGACAGCTAGGCTGATATGACTCTGACGATGGTTCCATTATTATTTTATTGATTTTGTATATTTTTCCACCATGTGAAGCGTCATAAACAAAGAAAATATATAAATGCAAAGAGAATTATTACATTTATAATGATCTGAACTCATTTCCCTCAAATAAATATACAATTATGTTGTTGCCATAAGTCATTATAGGGACATTCGAAATAAATAAATCCTTTTCGAGGGATAACAATCATAAATATTACCGTATAAATTACATTTTTGCCTGTAGATGAAAAAAATATTTTTCGTCTGCTTTCAAGGGAGAAGTTGTTTTAATTACTTCCTTATATGTATAAAAGGAAAAAAAGCAGGCATCAAACAGCAAATGGATTGTAAAACCAATAAAAAATAGTAATAAGCGCTAAAGCTCACGGCTTACCCGAACCCTGTGGAGTTTCTCCGCTTCATATTGATCAGTATACCGCGAAACATTTCATTCTGGCTACCTAGCGTTTTATTGATGGGTATATAGTGGTAAGTTTCACCGTTGGCCCAAACCGCATGGATACGGAATAAATTCCTTCATCTTTTGTAACGAGCAATATCTTTTTCAACCATGACCCAGTCTCGTCCTCGGTTGCAATCCTAATCCTATTCTTAACTCTTCCGGATTCTAATCACACTCTCGATTCCAATGAGGATTTTACTTTTGATCCTGATCATTCATTATATTGATAATACGCCCCGTGGAATATTCATCTTATTCTATGACTCGTTCGCTCGTGTGATTACGTAACTCACTCACCGAGATGAAAAAAAAAATCAACACCACAGATTTACCTTCCCTCTTGAACGACGTCACATTGACAAGAGTTGATGAGTTTTTGGGACTTGGAAATAATAATTTACAGTAAATTAAAGCGCATGTCTCATTAAAAGGCTACTCACGTGATAGCATCACTTAGGCATTATTTATGAGAATTCCTACAGCATGAACCTAGATGAATCCTCTCCGATGGTTTCATTCAAAGCTGGCTGGAATTTACTTCTGTTACATGAAATAATTTTAATTTTTATGAAGAAACTTAATTGTGAACTCTTAGCTTTTGAACTTAAAGAAGATTCTAAATTCGACTCAGGAGCATTCGAGATATCTACACAATTCATTAAACATGCTTCAAGTTTTCTTTGACAAGTCGAGTGAAAAGAAAAAGAAGGAAAAGAAAGGAATAAGAAGAACAAAAACCTCACATCGTTTCTTGGTTATGGGAAAGCTGTGCGAGGAACGGTTCATGAGGTAGTTTAATTGATTCTCGTCCGAAGATGGAAGACTGTCGTGACATGCTTTCGCTATCGCAGTAATGTATGGGCGATATGATTAAGGTAAGAACAAACTTGATTATCAAATACGACCAATAAGGAAGTCGACTAAATAAGTTAATGGATGCTTTTTTCGATTTGTTCTTCACAATTTTCTTTTGATCTATTTGAAACGACACTCCTCACAAATTTCATTTTATGCGATTTTCTTATCTGTTCCTACCGTTCATTTTTCGTTAATGACACCAAACAGAAATGCGAATCCCTTTCGAATTCGTCGCATTTTATTGAAAAATTAATATATACGCTCGTACAGTCGAAAGCGTAGAAAATCGCATCACACGCGTGAGTTAACAAGATTCCGAGCGCCGGGCCTCTCCTGCGAGAACGGAAAAGGGACGAGAAACTGGATTAGCGGTAACGAAGCGTCGCGGCGGCGCGCGCGTCGCGGACGTGGCAGTTCATTAAATCATTCGTCCGCGGTGGCCGTCCAAATCTTCCCCCCGACAGACGGGCTTGTGAATATTTTTCGCTTTCGTGAAGGTCGAATTTTGTCGACGGCTCGGATTATGTTCTTAATCGGCCGACTCGGACTCTCGCCTGCGCCTCCGCCGACAGAGCACAAATCTAAATTCGCTACGTCCGTATGCAAACAAATTCCGGCACGGAAGTTGATTCGATTTTATATTCATATTGGCGGTTACCCGTCCGCGACGCTAGGTTTGCATTAAAATCTACCAATGATTTTTTTAAATATTTAAATGTGCTCCCGGTTTCGCCCGTGTCCACATAGAATGGATTCCTTCATCTTTTACGTGGGCCGCTCGCGCTGTCGATTCGGATCTCAGCCACGGTCCTGTTGGCGATATCGATTCCGATGTCGGTGTATATGACGATTTTGGTTCTCCTTTAACCATCCTTGATAATCGACATTAGTAACAACAAATTACTATTTAGTTATACATAGAAAAAGTATATAGATACCACTCATTGGTATTCATACATTTATTTTGCATATAAGTCATTCTATATACTCTTCGAGACAAGTCTACCTTCATAACTTGTCTAGCTGCCTGGTAGGACGAACATTCAAACAAACATATTTTTAGATATATATTATTATAAATAACCTCAAGCCATCTACAAACGATACTTCATCGAATAGTCAAGATCTCATACCGATAGGTTCATTAAATTTTAATTGGTGCTTGGACAAGGAACAATCGTTTTCATTTTAACCGTAGTACTAGATCAGCAGAGCTTTTTCGGCGTCTTTTGGCGCAGAAATAAGTAATTTTGCTCGGAAAAAGTTGCACATGTTAATGTCCAACAATATTCAAATTCTAAATTTACCGATTCATTTTATTTATGTAGCGCTATCTATAATTTATATTATGTAGTGTCATCTATTGTTAAGAACCAAAAGTATAACAACAACGCAATTATCTCAAATTCGCACGAGGTGGTACTATAAAGCAAAGTTTACAATTTTTTTGTGTCAAATCGATTTTTTTCAAGAAAGAGATTTATACACAAATATATAAGATATATAAAATATACACAAACTTTAAAACCAAAATGATAGTTTTCATCTCAATATATATACAAGAATTGCTTGTTTAATATTAAAGGATATATAAAAACCGGTCAAGAGCATGTCGTGCCACGTTCAATGTAAAGTTCCGTAGTCGTTACTACAAAGAAATGTGCTCTACAGATGAAAAACACTATGCTGTTACAATTTTTTTCCATTTTTTCCGCACAGAATATGCATTTTAGTCGCCTGTAACTGCAGAAACAAATCGACTATTACTCTTAAACTAATAGTGTTGACTATGCAGTGATCTAAAACACTTACTATCGTCTCAAAATGTAAAAATACTATGTTAAGAAATGCACCAGCAAAAAGTGTAACTTCATGGCACTTAAGTCCTTTTGTTGAGAAGCACAATTTTTTGGCCATAACTAAGAAATGGTATATCTGATCATGTTGAAAATAATTTTCCTTGGAAGATTTATGAAGCATTGACTGTGTGGTTCTTTTCAATTTTTTTTAATCTACGGTTTAAAAGAAGGAGGGGGACGGATACAATTTAGGCTAATGGCTAATGAAAAAAATTGCTTAGAAACCTTATGGTGTTTTTAAAAGAGCTGTCGAGATATGTGCTACACGTTGATGTTTACTGAAAAAAAATATTTTAGCTTCTGTTAAGTGTAACATTTGCCCCGGTTTCGTACAAATCAGAACCGTGACCGGTAGTTGTTCCAAAATTAAAAGCGGGACAAAGAGCAGAATTGACAATCAGGACCAGAAACGAAATTGAGAACGGGACCGGCTTTAAAATTTAATATGGGACTGAGATTTTTTTACATATTTTGTAGACTACAAAATGATGTAGATTATAAACATGCGTCAAAACATTTTAGGAATATTACATTATTTCAAAGTTTTAACACTTTTTCAAATTATCATTGGTTTTAAGGCAGTTACTCCTCAAAAACAACGAGCTTTCATCGTTTATCACTCTCTTAGCCATGATACATATTATCCCTGCTTTCGATTTCAGTCCTGGCTCCGCTTTTGATTCCAATTCTAGCCCCGATCTAGATTCCGTTTCTTTTCGAAATATACATACTTGACCCGCGGGCCGGCCGCGTGGACATACAACGAATTCTAAAATCTTTTATGTCGATCGATGACGTCGTCAGCCATGACCCTTATTTAGATTCCGTTTCTTTGCAAAATATACATAATTGACCCGCGGGCCGGCCGCGTAAATGTACAACGAATTCTCGAATGTTTTATGTCGATCGATGATGTCATCAGCCATGACCCCGATCTAGATTCCGTTTCTTTGCAAAATATATATTATTGACCCGCGGGCTGCCCTCGTGGATGTACAACGAATTCTCGAATCTTTTATGTCGATCGATGACGTCATCAGCCATGCCCCCATTTAGATTCTGTTTCTTTTCGAAATATACATACTTGACCCGCGGGCGGGCTGCGTGGACATACAATGAATTCTCGAATCTTTTATGTCAATCGATGACGTCATCAGGCATGACCCCTATTTAGATTCCGTTTCTTTTCGAAATATACATACTTGACCCGCGGGCCGGCCGCATGGATGTACAACGAATTCTCGAATCTTTTATGTCGATCGATGACGTCATCAGCCATGACCCCGATCTAGATTCCGTTTCTTTGCAAAATATATATTATTGACCCGCGGGTTGCCCTCGTGGATGTACAACGAATTCTTGAATCTTTTATGTCGATCGATGACGTCGTCAGCCATGACCCCTATTTAGATTCCGTTTCTTTTCGAAATATACATACTTGACCCGCGGGCCGGCCGCGTGGACATACAACGAATTCTCGAATCTTTTATGTCGATCGATGACATTATCAGTCAAGACCCGATCTAGATTCCGTTTCTTTGCAAAATATACATAATTGACCCGCGGGCTGGCCTCGTGGATGTACAACGAATTCTCGAATCTTTTATGTCGATCGATGACGTTATCAGTCATGACCCCGATCTAGATTCCGTTTCTTTGCAAAATATACATAATTGATCCGCGGGCTGGCCTCGTGGATGTACAACGAATTCTCGAATCTTTAATGTCGATCGATGACGTTATCAGTCATGACCCCGATCTAGATTCCGTTTCTTTGCAAACTATACATAATTGATCCGCGGGCTGGCCTCGTGGATGTACAACGAATTCTCGAATCTTTGATGTCGATCGATGACATTATCAGTCATGAAAACGTCAAATATACATAATTTCGAAATATACATAATTGACACGACAAATATACATTGAAAATAGCAACAGAAACCTCAACAGCGTAAAGTCGCGGGCGGCTGACAGTTTTGTATGGTACGACAATAATCCTCCAGTTTGATATGAAAACAGCATGCTTATTCATTACGATTATTTCCGTATTTTTTACGGTTCTGTACCTCTAAATGAAAAAACGCAGCCCATATAGGATTACTTGTATATGTGTCTGTCTGTCTGTTAGCTTACTAACTTCTTACGCTGACGAATGTATACATTATGTATTAGATATTATCCGAAACTGCATCCATGTGTAACTAAAAAATATTTAAACATAGTAAACAAAAAGAAAATGTGTGGTAAAATATGAAAAATTTTGGACGTCAGTGGTTCGAGCCCCGGTAGCTCGTAGCGACCGACGATCGTAAACTGATGCATTGCCCGCTCAGCCGCCGTCTGTCGCGCGATGACACACCACGAAGTCACAGAATACATTTCTTTTTGGGCAATTTTCTCAATTTTCAATGGAAATAACTGGTTACCACCTTGTAACCGTCTGTACCTTTGGTTTACGGTTTTTTTCCATATTTTATTTTTAAGATCCGTACTCAGGGTGTCAGCGGGACCCTAATGCTAAGACTCCGCTGCTTTCTTTCCGTGTGTCACAGAGCAGCACCTTTTGAATCATAATAAATAGACAGTTGAAATTTTCACAGAATGTGTATCAACGGTTGCCGCAATAACGAGAATAGTTTAAATATTGTATGGTGTTACGAAACTCTTCACATACTAATCCGACTCGCACATGGCCAATTTTTCATTTGTTTGTGCTATAGAGGTTTATGTTAATGTAATTTTAAGCCTTTCTAATTATTTTTTCTCGTCCTTCCCTCAAAATAGAGTTTAGTTATCATTTTTTGATAAAATATTGCTACTGGGAATCATATAAGCCATAGGTATGCCTTAGGACGAGCGTAAATCTTATTATTAAGTAAATTTCTGATATATACTTTTTTGCGCATTAAGACAATCTGATAGAAGTGTATTTTGAGCACGTAATACGCCGATTCGTAATGAAGTTCGTACATTCTGAAATAATTCAGGTGGTGCGTAATGACAATCAGTCAGTCGTTCAGTGAAATTAAATAATTAACACGTGTCACAAACATAACAGCATTAAGACGTAAGAAATATGTATTTATATGTGCATTATATGGTATGGGTGCACTAATTCATATAGACTGATATTTCATCCTGTGAAAATTTTTCTTCGTGTTCATGAAACTTTATGTATATTCTAGTGTATGTTTATTTTTTATTGTGAAAATCATGTATAAAGATTAGAGATTATATTAGTAAAATTATTAATATCTCATAACATTTTTTTCAGTGAGAGAAAATAAAATAATGTTGACATTTCATATTAAATTGTGCATAAATATTTTTTAATTTATTAAAAAACAATTGTTTTCATTAAAGGCAAAGAAGTATAACTTCTTATATACGTACGTAGGTACACACATGTTGTTTTTTATTTTATTTAAATATTCACTACGAATCAAATCAAATCAAAATTAGCTTTATTTTGTAAGTAATAGAAATTACACTTTAAATGGGTCATAAACGATTGTTTTCGACATTAACATTACCGCCCATTCCAAATGCTGATACACCACGAGAAGAATGGGCGAGAAAGGCAAGGTTTGCTCTTTTGTATTCATCGATACAAAACACAGTATATAAAGTATATACAGTACATATCGTAAAAATACTAAATTTTCACGATATATACTGTATATACTTTATATAGGCAATTATAGATGCAAGCAAAGGCAGAATACGTATATCGTAACAATATTTTACGTTGATTGCACATTAAACGCAAAAATATAAATTTATGTTCAATATGTTACATGTTATTCATAAACTTATCACTTCTTATTATTTAAAGTCTAACAAATTTGTACTTTTAATTGTTTTTGGCAAAACTATTGTCACATTCATATAAAGTTGTATAATATTATATATTGTATATACTGAATTATCACTAAATAGTAAAAAATATAGTCTCTACCAGCGTCCGTCTGTTTGTGGGCTTCGTTCTTCTAAACTACGCAACAGATTTCGACATGGCCTTCACGGTCATTTAGGGAATTTCTTGCTTTGTGCTTATGAATATAATATACGCATATTTAATTGAAACAATTCCATATTCTCATTTAACAAAATGTAGTAGATCATTAATGTAAACTAGGAATAAAAATGGTCCAAGAACTGAACTGAACGTTAAACAATTTGGATTCACAAAGGGTCGCTCAAAAATTGAATCTGGTTTTGAGCTTTTCAACAGATTTTTGGAACCTGGGAGGATTCACGAGACGCCATTTGTGTCTTTTGTGATTCATCCAAGGCTTTTGGTTGTGTTCATTATGACCCATTGATCAGGAAACTACATAATTATGGTATCACGGGTCGATCACTTGGATTTCTAGTCTTATTTTAGAAGTGTAATTTAAAGAGTTGATGTTAATGGTGAGAGGTCGTCGAAATCTACAGTCAATGTAGGTATGCCGAAGGGTTCAGTTCTTGGACCATTTTTATTCCTAGCATTAATATTCTACTACATCTCGTTAAATGAGGATATGGAATTGTACTGTTTGCTGATGATGCTCTTTTACTTTTTAAGATTAATGGGCAGCAATTAGCTTTTGACGAAGTAAACACACTACCACCTCTTAAATAATTGAATGGTTTAGTATTAATAATCTTCTTCTCAGTGAGGAGAAAACATAACTTGTTAAATTATCCTTGACTAGTGCTAAACCGGTCGCCGTAAAGGTAATGGGCAGAAACGAGATGCTGGATATTGTGGACACGACCTTATTCTTTGGTCTCACTTTAGATGCTAAATTGCGTTGGAATTCTCATATTACCAGATTGGCGAAAAGGCTCACTTCTGCAGCATGTGCAGTGGAAAGAATCCGGCAACTGACAGATGAAAGCACCTCAAGACTAGTTTATTTTTGCTTTTTTCATAGTCTTATGGCCTATGGAATATTGTTATGGGGTCACGCAGGCGACATTAACACAACTTTTGTGCTGCAGAAGCGAGCTATTCCTGCTTTTTCTGATTTGAGGCCAATGGTATCTCACAAGGAAAATTTAAGGAATCAATATCCTAAAATTAGCACCACAATACATATACGAAAAACTGGTATATGTCAAGGGACATATATAATCGTTCCGAAAAGGGAGCGACATCCATAACATTAACACTAGACTTAAAAATGATCTTGCTGCTCGTCTAAAACCCGTCTAAGCAAAATTAATATGTTATTTAAGAGGCAAAGTGTGCGCTTTTATAAGATCCAGGCTGAATTTGTCATTTTATGAATTTAAACGTTTCGTTAAAAGAAAATTACATGACAAGGGCTATTATACCGTGTCTGAATATCTTAATGAAATTATCAAGTTGCTTCATGTTATTTCTAAGTGTTGTACTAATATTACTATATACTGTATTTTGTATCGATGAATAGAAAAAAGCAAACCTTGCCTTTCTCGCCCATTCTTCTCGTGGTGTATCAGCATTTGGAATGGGCGGTAATGTTAATGTCGAAAACAATCGTTTATGACCCATTTAAAGTGTAATTTCTATTACCCACGAAATAAAATTAATTTTAATTTGATTAAAATTCTTTAATATATCATTTTGATGTGTCACGTAAGGTTTGTTCATCGTTAGCAATGCCAACGTCCAATAATATAGTTTTTTACGACTTGATTGAACAACATCGACCTTATTTACTTTCCATAAATTAAATATGCGTATATTATATTCATAAGCACAAAGCAAAAAATTCCCTAAATGACAGTGAAGACCATATAGAAATCGGTTGCGTAGTTTAGAAGAACGAAGCCCACAAACAGACGGACGCTGGTAGAGACTTTTTATTTTTTACTATTTAGTGATAATTCAGTATATACAATATATAATATTATACAACTTTACTCGTATACGAATGTGACAATAGTTTTGCC
The DNA here is from genome assembly GCA_005406025.1 of Eumeta japonica. Lineage (NCBI taxonomy): Eukaryota > Metazoa > Arthropoda > Insecta > Lepidoptera > Psychidae > Eumeta > Eumeta japonica. The sequence continues at coordinate 111,214 of BGZK01000711.1, forward strand.
AAAAACAATTAAAAGTACAAATTTGTTAGACTTTAAATAATAAGAAGTGATAAGTTTATGAATAACATGTAACATATTGAACATAAATTTATGTTTTTGCGTTTAATGTGCAATCAACGTAAAATATTGTTACGATATATGCATTCTACCTTTGCATACATATATCGTAACAATAAGTTTGAAGTAAATTACATTATTTTCAATTTTTCAGTGTATTACTAACAAAAACATGTTATTTTATTGTTAAGTATTATTACGTATACAAAATTGTTAACGATGCAGAAAAATGGTGGCTTATAGTTTTGATAGATCTGAATATTACAAGCTATTTAATAACATTCTAAACTCATTTTAGAATAAACGAATAAACATATAATTACCTAAATTTTTACTAATCCGAAATAAATCAATACTTTAAGTAACTACGTTGGCAGGTTAAATTGATTTACTCATTAAATACATGAAAAGATTGCTTTAAACCTACTACAAAAAAGAGACTAAATATTCACGTATAGCTTCATTTAAATTTATAGTAAACTTGTAAGATTATCAAAATGTTTAAATTACAATTAACTGTATTTAACATTTTTTAATTATAATAAATGATATTAACTGACTCATTTCACATATTTAACGTCTGAAATCAACGTAGATTATTCGTTATCTTATTTACTCCGTATTTTCTATTTACACTTTAAATTACAATAATTTACCTAATATTTAGAGAAATAAACACGATTCTCGGTCAGCTGTTACCTCAAATTATTTTATTTATTTCGCCGTTTCCAACACAGTCTTTGGTCCGAGCACGTAAACTTTCTGCACAAGAGCAGAAGGCGCGCAAAGAAATTATTCTTTGCAGGCTGAGGCCTGCGATTGACAACGGACGGACGAATGGGATCGGACATGGACGGTATCGCATCGCGCGTGGACGACGGCTCTCGGGAGAAGTAAGGAGTAGAAACCGCACCGAAGTATCGTAAAGTACCGTAAACGAAAAAGCAACAGGTGTCCTTTGTCGGGGCCCGCGCCCGCCGCGCCCTCGGGCGGCGGCCGGGAACCGTTGGACTACGTTTGACGATACTCACCGAAGTTTAAACAATCAGCACGGCGATAAGTTCGGGCACCGTTGGCCGACACTTGTCATCGGTCGCCGATCGCGCCTCGGCCCGTGCTAGTGCGGCGCGGCGGACGGGAACAGTGCGACTGGCGCCGCGCGGGTCCAACAGGTCCGAGCGCGGCGGCCGCGCGGGCGGCGCGCGGGGCGGGGGCGCGCGCCATTGATCGCGCAGCTTCCGGTGTCCTGAAACTGCGCTTCAGGCGTAGTCGCGCTCCGTCTCGTAGAGCTTTACTACGCAGACCTGAACTTTTGCCAGTCCGACGTTAGATAAACAAATACCGAAGTACACTTTATTTTATTTGCTATGTACATAATATATCGATCGAATTGTATGATTTTAGACACTCATTGCCATTATCCATAAAGATTGCTCTAAACAACCGTGTGAGTAAAACTTGCATAGTGTCTCTTTTCTCCTGTGAATTTAAACTATTTTGTATTAACGTGACTTTTACTATATGAAAAAACATGTACATACAAATTAATTCGTCTATACAATAGCAGCCTATAGTAAATATAGCCGAACAATGGTTATTTTCATGTTGTATAATTTTTATTTAATAATAAAATTTAAAGATTATTCAATATAATGCGACTTTGATGATTTTCCTTCAATCTCTGCCTTATTATCATATAATATAAATATTAACATCATTAGTTATCATTTCTTGATTTTTTTTAACTTTCGTAGATTAAGCTCTATGAGAACAGCCTTTTTAAACTATTTTAGGTTAAAGGATTATGTAAGTAAAAGTACTATAGATATTCCAAAATTAATACAGTTTTGATATCGTATATTAAGAAAAATTTCATATTGTACATCATGATATTAAAAAAAAATATAAATATAACCCTGTAGGCCAACCCTGAAACTTCCCGCTATTTTCGAGTTCAAAACACTCGAAAAAATACTGGATTTGACGCAATTTTTTGAGTAAAAAAACGGTTTGTTTCGATTTCTTTCGACAACGATTTCTCGCAAACGAATCAACCGATTTTGATCCGGTTTGCGGCAATCGACGTGTTTTTTAATAGGTTAAGAGCTGATTAGATTTTGGAATTGATCGGTCGAGCCATTTTAAAGTTATTTCGAAAAAACCACTTTTAAAAAATTTCCTTTTTTAGTTTCTTAAAAATTTCTCAAAATCTACTAGTCCAAATCGACCCAAACTTTCAGGAAGTCTAAGTTTGGTGAAGTCTTTGGAACGCCGTTTAGTGGGCTCGATTCGGTCAAGCCGTTTAAAAGTAATAAGAGGTTTACATACATCCACACATACACACACACACATCCACACAGACATACGGACATCATCTCAGGGATGATCAGGAAATCTTCCTAGACCCTCAGAACGTCGAGATCTGATAAGAACTCGATTTTGCAAAATGGGGTGAAACCAATAACTTCCCGAAAATTTTAGAAAATTTTCAATTTTCTTAGCGGGAAGTTAAAAATTATAATCAAATAACTGTTCACTGTGACTACGTTAAATGTCATTTAACCTACACAAAATGCCTCAAAAAAAACATTTGACAAGCAAACGTTAATGTAATCCTGTAATTGTTCTGTTTTGAAATTGAGTTAATGGACACTAAAGAAAAATGTTACACAATATGTTTAATGTCATTGTGCAGAATAATAAAATTTATTAATATTTAAAAGTATTGAGTAATATAAATATAATAAAATATTTCATTACCACATTTTTTAGATATTAACGAAAAGTACATTAATATCGTTTTGAAATTATCATTTGAATCAAATGCTTATCGGTCGTCCTATAAAATAATATAAATATAAGTATAAATATAATTATAGATATATATATATATAGATACAGATAGAGATAAAGATACGGATACGGATACGGATACGGATATAGATATAAATATGAATTTAAATATAAATATAAACATACAAGCTGAGTTCGATCACCGGCGAACGAGCTGATAAGAATATGTTCACCTCCAGTATATTCATATTACCAAAGAAATTATAGTAGTACCGTGAAGTTTATTATGTATAGGCGTATTGTTGGAGATTGACGTGCGTCGCGGAACTAGGCGCCGCTGGGCGACCGACACCGCAGCGCCGCCGCCGCCGGCAGCTGTGGGCGCCCGGGGGTGGGCCGAGGAAGCAACTTGCGAGTGACGCACGTACAGTTCTCTCAAGAAATTATACATCCTTCGGCAATATTGATCCCTTAAATGAGAAGACCTTCATCAATAGAGTTTAGGTAGTATTCATAAAAGATTCATATCGAAAACTCACCCTTGGAATAGATTGACTAACCGTCTTTGTGTGATGAATCCGAGAAATATTTAATATTCCTGACATTTTTACAGAAATAGGTTCGACTTTTCTGTCACCTTGAGTGATACATGTAATTAGTTATAGTGGATTTCCGAGGAATAAAAATGTGACAATAAAAAATGTCCGAAACTGTATGTCAAACTAATAATAAACTTCGTTCTTTGAATAAACTGCAATAATTTATTTCAATAAACTTACCACTAAATTATATTCTCACGCATAAAACCGGTTATTATGAAATTAAACAAGATATTTACGATGGAGTTGATTTTCTTATTTTAACTTAAAATCAAAGTATAACTTTTATGTACAGATGCTGACCTTATTAGTTGTGTAATATGAAAATTATAATGAAGTGAATACAAATGAAACCGCAAAAACATTCAAATGAGTGTCTTAAAACAGTATGTTTTTTTTTGAAGAAAAAATCAATGTGGTGTCGTGGGACACCAGGTAGGAACGAAGTTCCTTCGGCTAATGTAGAATCGACACAATTTGCAAAAAAAAAATCGTGCTCAATTTTATGTAGGTTTTCTTGATTTTTCTCTTAAATTTTGCTGATTAGTTTTTATTTAAGTACAAGAAAGTATTTAGGAAATTCATTATTTTAGGAAATAAAATAAATTACGTAAAATAAAAAAAAATCGTAACTCAAATTATCAACTAAAATAACAAAATATGTCTCTTTATTTTTGTTTGACAACACAAAATTACATAGAAATAGAATAATTACAAATAATTACAAATAGAATAGAAATAATTACAAATTACAAAAAAAAAATTATTATTATTATTTAATTCTTTTGCACTGAATAATTTCCCACTATTATCACTGTCAATTGCATTCAAGTCACTTGTTAGTTCACTTGCCATTGTTACTATATTTATTATTGTTTTGACGATTTGAAATTATATGAAAATAAACGTGACTACTCACGAGTAAAATGTATCTATAATGTGAATATTCGCCACGTGCTTGTCCATGAATTCATGAGTATATACTATGCATTGGCGGTGGAGTGGTAATAGAGAGAAAGGGATGAGAGGAACGAAAAGAGGAGAAAAGAAAAAGGTATTACACTACTCGCTTGTGTATACGACTGTCGCGCCTGCGCACGTCTCATTTAACGGTTTTATTCCACGGACTTTTTCTTACGGTTTTACTATCACATTTTTTTCAGTTCGGTCGCGCAGCAAAATCCCTGTCTCCACCAAGCCCGCCGTAAGGAACTTCTTTCCAATATAAAAACAAAAAGAATTTTTTTAGAAGTTTAAAAATATGAAGTGTAAATTACTATAGATAGATTGAATTTATATGTTATATTCTTGGTAAAAAAAATACTTCTTACATCATTCATGACTACTTATACAGTTTATACCAAATCTTCGATTCATATATTTGAAGTTGCTCTATTGTTATTTTGGGCTTTCATCACCACATCATTGGAGCCTGCACTGCCTTTTTTTGTTTAAAATTGAAGAATTTATATCTTAAGCCTTTCACCCTGTGCCAGTGCAAAATTGGGTTCTGCCGTCATCAATTGTTATGAACCGTCACCGATACGGTGACGGCGTCCGGGGCCGCCGGTATAGTGTATTATTAAACAAGCCGACATATAGTATTTTATGATTATGAATGAATAGATATGAATAACTTAGAACGAGAAACCCCTCAAGGACGTATCGACGGCGAACAGACGGGCGCTGAAGAGGATTTATCGAGAGTCGTTTGTCGTTAGCGGGGAAAAGAGGTTGCCATAAAATGTCGTCCGAAAGGTGACGATGACCTTGTCCCATAAGCGCCCGCCACATCACATCGGGGATGCCCATTACCGCTAATTGCTCTGTTAATTATTATTGCGCGACCTTGACGGCCCGCGACTAATTGCTGCATCCGGATTCGCACGTCCGTCCGGCCCGATTTCAATTTAAATATTTCAAGGCCACGACCGGCTGTGAAAATCTAAAGCCCGCCGACGTGTCTGTGACGTCACACGCCACGTTAAGGCGTCACGACATCGGTTCTGAAAGTGTATGAATAAAATTTCGTACTTCAGAAGGGGAAAATTGAACTCTCGTTCACGTTACCGTGTGTCCGTCTGTAATCATCAGCCAGCGGCACGGGGTGCAGAGCCACAAGCTAGAAGGTATACGCTTACACGTAGTTTTCTAATTAATAGCTTCACAGTTTTGGACGTCCATCGGCGCCCACCAGTAGCGAGTTAGTATCCTTATTTTTCTCATATAGTACAATGATTCATTGAATGTTTTGTTTATTGTATGTCTAAAAACTTATGTTCCTTCTTTGCGTGTAATATTCTGAGGCTCCGTAGGTATACACAGTACACACATACCCTACACCATATACGCCACATTAATTTGTTGTATTATTTTGATAATTAAAATTTTAAGATAGGTTTACTTGAGTTCATTGGAGTTCGTTGTATACTTAACAATCAAATTTCAGTCCCGCGCCGAAGCTGACACGCACAATTTGTTTTCAGTCTAAACTATCTAGTGAAATGTCGATAAGAAGGACATGAATAGAGTAATATCTCTTACGTTACTGTAGAATAGAAAATAACAATTGAAATCATAAATACATATATAAAAAAATTCTGTTATATATATATATATATGTGTGTGTGTGTTTGTGTGTATTGAAAAAAAATCGTGTTCTATCAAATTTTAATCTTCTCACTGCGGAGGCCGGCCCTCGTGCCATATTTCAGATTGAGTGAATTGAACTTCAACCCTTCCAGGTCAACCCGGCGGCGGGGGCGCCGCCCACCACGTGGTCGTCTACGTCGCGACCGCGTCTGCTACCGACAGCTTAACGTGGCTAAGCGGGCGGTTTTAATTTCAATCAAGTAAATTCCTATCGGTCCGTGTTTTAAATCGGCCGTGCTGAGGATCGAATCTTCCGAATGGAAGACGACACTTACCCTCTGAACCACAATCGCTATTTTATGAATTTCGCTCCCTCCAGCCGGCCTCCAATTATTCTACATACAAATTGTAAAATTATACAAAAACGTGGGTAAATCAAACTTAATTTATACAAAATTAAACACCCATAGGTCTTGCGATTTTTGAGATTTACGTCTTTTTTTAATCTGTCGTCTTTTAAACAATTGCCAAACAAAAATTATCATAAGAAAAATAGGTAAGTCACCCATTTACCTAAAGTAAAAAGGAAAAACTTAAAGCTGTCTAAACCATGTTTTATATACATACACATACACTTACTTTCTTACCAAAACCTTTGCGCGTACGTTTTGCTTGTTCTTAACCCATGTCATTTTATAATGATTGTATATGCAATATATTATTACCTTGCCAAAACAATCTGTTTTTGTAGAAACAACGAAGCACAAAAATTTCAATTTAAAACACTGCTAGATTTTTTTTCTATATTAACTTTGTGAATTCGAAGGTGTTTTAAATCACATTCTACTTTCTCTATAACATTAAAGAAACTGTCAGATCATACGTGTACAGTCACGTCAATATCGCAGTTTAGTCAAACTTCAGGATACTTTGGGCATATTATGCTTAGAGTGCTTACGCGAGCGAAGAGAAATTAAAAAGTTAATTAATTTCATCTCAAATTAATATTCATTGTATCAGAAACAAAGGTGATAAATAGCATGTGATCTCGGGGAAATGTTAAACTCGTCGGATAGCGTGTGACATGTCGACCGGTGTCGCGTTGGCCATTAATTGCACGTGTCCTGTGAACTCGTCGAATTATGCTTCGGCTGACGTCAGCTCTAGGCATTTCATGACTTCCGTAATACATTGTTTAACAACGACACATTTTGTTGTATTACATTATGATGTAGAATTATTTTATATCGTGACGTTCGTCTACGGACGTGGAGAACTCAGAAGGTTTTGCGACATTACAGAGAAGTATACTACAGACTAATGTTATTTTATTATTATGTCTTTCCGAAAAATCCGCCAACGGCGTTTATACAAATTACCAAACGCCTGAACCAGTTTTCAAAACACATATACCGGTCCGCACCGGACACCTCTGCGACCACCTTCTTAAATGCAGCCAGTACATCTTTCGATATTGAAAATTGTTAACAAAATTTTTTATAACCACATTCACGAGAGACACCTACGCGTGTGAGCCACCGGAGAGCATATGATCCCCGTCGCCCATGGACTCTCTCAGCGTCAGAAGGAATTGAGATGGCCGTTTCAGAAGGAATGGGGTATCTGATGGAGATAGACCACTGCGACTCTTCCTGGACAAAATGCGACAGCGATAGCTGTAATCTGCGTACTTCACGCCTGTAATCTGCGAGAGTGTGGTGTCTCACTGGTCGAGCTCGTGTCGAAAACGAATGATAACTTAAATAGCATCCAATCGGGACTTCAAGAAGAGTGACCTTTGAGCTTCACCAGTTTGTTGTTGAGAATTCGCTTAGTTTTGTGTACAGAGCTCTCGAAAGTTTTGTCGTGATAAGGGAACATACCCATCCTACGTGACCCGTTCACGGAGTCGAGGGGTCTTCAAAATACCACGCTTGGTTACAGGACGGGGGGTCTTAAGGCTTCATCACGTAGTCAAAGAATGCTCACGCTTTTACGGATATACATTTAAATTATGGCGCGCAGCACTCAGCACCTTTTTAAACTCACTGGTGGCGGCACTAACGCTAATATGCCGGAAAGTCAGCTGATTTAAGACTGATAGTTTTTTTACTCATTTAGAAGTTGGGCGCTTATATAGTATTCTATTTGTAGTAAAACGTAAGTACCTGTTACAATATATTTTTACATAAATTTTTTCTCCTTGATTATATTAACTTTCTGTTAGTAAAAAAATGAATTAAATTCATTACTACGGTACTACGGTTGGTTACCGAGGGCGAGGGGAGGGTAAAGCTGTAAAATATGGGTCACGTAGTATGGGTATGTTCCCTAACAGCTCACAAAGCCAGTCTCCACGAATTATTATTGCGCTTTGCTGTTCATGATAGTTAAATCTTCTGACAAACATTTAGGAACATTCCATTCAGCATTTATACTCCTTTGATGTTCTAAGAGTAGTGCCATCAGATAACCGATCTAAAAAAAAACTTGCGATAAAAATTCTGTCTGCGCTTCTCTCTCGCTGGGACTTTGGTAGGCATTGGTTGGTTGTCGGTTAGATATCAAATACCAGATACCAGATACAGAATCGACCTTTTTTTTTTCTTATAGATTCATTATTGATTGAAACATTGTTTTAAAAGAGCAGGTCATGATAACACATTTGTCTGAAAATTTTCTTCGGCCCTGGTTTTTCTTTTATTGTGTCAAGGTGGTTCTCTTTATCGGAGTTGAACGACATTTAACTTTAAAATTTCCATATTTTTTCTTAGTTAATCGAATTTTAAAATGTGGTTGAAATCAACGTGCAGGGCTAGATAAGTGACTTTCTTTGTCGTAAACGCTCGTAGAATAAAAAGCTAAATGTACAGGATTGACGTGAGCTAACGAAATATCAGCTAACGTGAATCCCACACATTTAAATACTATTTGTATTTTACGACCGTTTGTGACATTAGACAGTCACTCGTCTAGCCCGGTAGTGTCCTTTTCCTTAAAAATGCTTTTCGCGGAATATTTTTCAGGGCGTTGTATATGGAAAATGAAGACAATTGTTTTACATTTAAGTACGGAAATTAAAAAAGTAAACAATAAAAAACATAAAAGTCTTTTTTAATGAGCTTAATCAATAGCCGAAAATAATATTCTGAAATATAAGTAGTGGTGGCTCAGTGGTCAAAAGCTTTGCTGCGGAACCGGAAGTTCCCGAATTCGATGTTGGCAAGCGTATTGACCGATAAATTTTGAACTCAGGTTGAAAGTCCAAGCTTCTTAACCTGAAATAACGGTAACATACTGGCGATGTGAAATAAGATGCTCTATGTCATATTTTCCCCCTAGATCCTATCACCGATGACCTACCGCCTGACCTCGCTTTCAATCCTGCTTTCACGGCTATTCTTGCTTCCGATCGTGTTCAACATAACATTACACCAATATTAAAATATATCACATTATGTCACATGCAGTGTATATCAAAACTACATACACTTTATTAATGTCATCCGGAAAGTTTAAGGAGTTTACGTCAAAAACAGGAGTTACGAACGCGCTGTTGGCCGATGTCGTCCGGGCGCCGCCAGCCGGCTTGATGAGCACTGGGCAGGACGTAATTTTATGAATTCATAGGAAATAAACAATAAATTAAAAAATATTTCCTATTTTATTAATTTGTAATCGTGAGTAATACTGGACTGATGCGCTGTAATTAAATAATATTAAACTAATTTAGTTGATTATTTTTTATTATTATATTCAAATAATTTTTATTTAAAAAAATAGATTAGTGAAAATGTGGGTATGATATGTTTATAAGTAATTGACTCAATGCAATATATGTTTTGCAATAACACTACGAAATCTCTCACCTACGTCGCTATCAACGTCATGTATTTATACCAGAGAATGTGTAGAATGTGTAGTGCGTATGAACGTCAACATTGGTCGTCAATAAATAACTTGTAGCCAAACTTTCATTATTAATTTGTGCACTCCATTTGATCTATTTCTATTTTTTCTGAATATGTAGTAGACTTACCGGTGACTTGTCGAGCATTAGTAAGATTATAGTCTAAAATGAAAAAGGCCCGTTGAAACTCCTCCATGACTTTTATCGTTGTTTTAACGGTTGGATATATATTTTTTTGTTTTCCATACTGAATTATTCAGCGTTGTGATACGCAGAGAGATGACATAAATGATGATATTATTAAGTAAATTACGTTTTAACTACTATTTAATAAATAATTTATTAACAAAAAAAAAATGTGTGATCTTAAAGTAGGTTAGATTTGACTTGGCCAGTTTTTATCAGAATTAAAAAATATCAATATAAATAAAAGAAAAATGAACCATGTACGTCCGAGTATCAATTGAGAACGGCTTGACCGATTGGAATAATTTTTTTTTGTTGTCTTTAAAATCGTCTGGAGAAGGTTCGTATATAAAAAAAAATCTGAAAAATTAATATTTTCAGTGGTTTTTTTTTAATAAGAACGAAAGTGACATTTAGTTTGACAGTTCTGTTGTCACACGTATTTATGATAACAGAAACCTAACCAATGAATATTAGAAGTCTGTAGTTTGTTTATATTCAATAAATGTCGTTAAAAAATCGTCGGATGTCGACTCAATGATGAAACTGAGGAACACTGTGAACAACGCTTAGAAGCAAATCGATTAAGAAATGCTCAATCACAATCAATAACTCCGAAACAACAACAACAGTCAAGTTCTCCACGCTCAGTTCGAGCTTACACAAAAAGGAAATTAGAGCGTCGACTAAATAGGCAACCTAAAAGGATAGCTCAAAATGAACGTTTGGCGTTCAGCTTTCGCCCGCAGCTCCGCCTGCGTGAACGTAGAATGAATTCCCTGATCTTTTATATGGACTGATGACGACGCTCGTCTCAAACTTTAAAAGTCTAATAAGAGCAAATAAGAGATTATAATCTACTTTAGAAGTAAATAAGAGATCATGACATTATTTAAAACCATACACCCACGAAATTCTAAAAATAGTTTCATATATTCAGTTACAGTTCCCAGTTCAAGAGAGATTTGCATGTAACTCGGCTTCTAGGCGGTGTATGGAGATGATACATGCTTCACTTTTTAAATCAGATCTCCAGCAACGAACCTTGAAAATTGTATTCGATTCGGAACAGTAGTTATTTTGTTTTTCCGGAACTAATTATGTTTATTAGTTGTATGTATGTTTCAATTAGACAGACAGAAATGTTAAAAATGTTTGTTAGGCTTCTATTGCACTTAATTTAAAAATATACAAGTAATTATAAACACAATTTTTTATGTATCTTTTTTCTTTTATTTTGTTGAATGTGTTGAGTTTTATGATTATGATTTTTGAACGTTCCTTGAAACTTCAATATCCTTTAATCAAAATAAAGTCTATATTTACGAGCAAACATGTTTGGCGGACAAAATGAAATGCATTCATACAAAGAAAAAGAATGTACCGTTAAGGTACAAGTTGGTAGCCGACTGCACGCAGCACCAGCAGACGACATGTCGTCACGACACGTCGTTGCGCCCTGTCGCTGCAGTCATGATTTCGAACTCGACTGCAGACGGCAACAACAGATGGCATCCAGTTGGTCACAGTTGGTTCCGAGTGTTCCGTGAAACAAGGTGTCTGACGTGTTCGAGAATAGTGATCGCAATTTTTTATATCTTTTATTAGAAGAGGAAGAAGACGATGATGACTTATTTTTATTATACAGAAAAAACGAAAAGCCACACGTCCTATGATTAAACACAGAGCAAGTGAGAGAACTTAATCAATACTGATCAAAAACCATTTGAAAAGCGATATGAAAGAATTCAGAGAGTATTGTCGTTTAAATGCAAAACAGTTCGATTTTATATTAAGTTTAATCAGAGAAGAAATCGAGCCAATGAAAATAAATCCATAAATGCTGAGCAAAAATTATTTTTAACATTGAGGTAAGTCAGTAATTTACTTATTATTACCATTGACCTCACATAAACATATAGACTCACAATCGCTAAGAAAATTCCACTAAAATGCATTCATTAAGGTGCATTGTCAGTTGTACGCAATCGTCATTACGTCTATAATCAAGATGCACCGCGGACACGCTTTGAGCGAAATTGTGAGTCCGTCGAAATTGTGAGTCTATTTGTTTATTACTTAAAAATTCTCATAACTATGTCGACAAGATTACGTTCTTCCTCTCGGTTGATTTGGTTGACCTGAAAAGATAAATCAGTGGGTTCTGGTGACCCTACCTCAGTACTCATGGGAGAATTGGCATATGACCTGTGTACTGGCCCTGGTACATAGCCTAGTCCGCTAGTTATTCCGGAGGGTCCTGGTGACGCTGCCGCGGAACTAATAGGAGAATATGCATCTTAGAGGAAATCACCCCGTGCGTTGCCTTGTTCGGCGAGTTCTGGCGAAACTGTCGTCGTACCAAGAGGAGAGTAAGATCGTATACAATGTTGACTATGTGGTGGGGATGGTGTGTAAAATTCTGAGGATGTCGATGCACGATCGTTCGACGTTGAATTTGAGGGAGATGAAAATGTGTTTCTTCTAGATGAGTGACTCGCTGCCATAATCTCGTAGTCCGAAAGAACTTCACCCAAATGTTTCTTTGCCTTTGCTTTTTCATATGGTGGTAAATTACGTAAAACTTCACCAATATGTCTACAAAATAGATCAATATCATCATCTATCCTTCTGACCATATTTTTATATAGTGTCTGCCTCTGTTCGTCTCTTTGTTTCCATAATGTCAAAAATATGTCTTCTTTCTTCTTCTTTTTTTTTTGGGTGTTGTTGCCTTTACAACATTAGGTATCACTTTAGTTGCTTCGGTGCCAACTTCAACATCTTGGTCAGTATTACTTTGCTCTCCATTATTACTGGATGAAAAAGAAAAAGTCGTGTCCGAATCTTGTTCCTGTTCATCAATACTAACATTTTCATTATTGACATCAAGTTCCTGTTGCGACGGAGTTACATTGGTACCTCCCGCTCTGTGGCGTGGAACATTGTCTAGAAATGATAATTGTAGATGCTTCGATTTTTTTAGGGCAGCCGAGCCAGTGCTCAATTTTGTTTTTTTTTAATCTCTGATAACTGTCACAAAGTGATCTCCACTTCTTTTTGCAGTCCTCACCTGCAAACAAAAATAGTAAAAATATAAAATTTTGTTGTTACAGATTTTTGGCCACAGGGGAAACCTATAAGTCTTTGTCAACTGCATACCAGAGTGCTACATATTCCAAATTTTGAAAAGCGTTCTTAAAGTTATGAGACAGAAATTAATGCCTATTGTAATAAAATCTGCATCACAAAACGATTTCAAACGCATAGAACGTGAATTTTGGGAAAAATGGAATATACCGAATGGCATAGGAGGAATTGACGGGACACATGTGCGAATCAGGGCACCTAAATAGAGTGAATCATTGTTTCTTAATAACTGAAACTACTTTTCAATTGTGCTATTAGCAATCGTGGATGCTAATTATAAGTTTGTAGCAGTTGGTGTCGGTGCTTACGGAAAAGAATCTGAGAATGGTATATTTCAAAAATCATTGATGGGGAGACAAATAGAAACCAATAATTTTAATATCCAGCCACCAAAAGTTTTACCAGGAACAAATGTAATCCTCCTTCAATTTTTGGTCGGAGACGAAGCCTTTGCATTAAGTAGATACATGATGAAACCCTATTCTAGAACAGTGGCAAGGCTTGAAAGAAATAAAGAAATTTATAACTTCAGATTATGCCGAGGCCGCCGGGTGACAGAAAATGCTTTTGGGTTATTGAGTCAAGTATTCAGAGTATTTTATACTCCGATTGCTATAGCATCAGATGTAGTTGATGACCGAATATTAACAGCTTGTTGTTTACATAATCTTCTTCGGGATGGTTATCTTGAACGTAACAACGTGCCATTCTATAGCCGCGATGATACAGATAATACCGAGGATAACGTGATAAACTTTGCTCGTTTTGGTGGATTTGCTAGTAGCGACGGTTTCGAAATTAGAGACAAACTTAAAGATTTCTTTTGTAGTGAAAATGATGCATTTTCATGGCAAGAAGCCCCTATAGACAGAATGTAATAGAATGTGTCAAAAACTTTTTCATTACTTTCAGACATTATGCCTCAGAAAAATTATTTTAAATAGTAATTAGAAATTGCCACAAGTATTATTATTTTTCACATAATTATGTAATATTGCAATAAAAATATATAAAAACTCACTTGTTCATTACTTGTTACCATTATCTAACTAAGGAAGTTTCATCGGTCTGTACATACATCAACCTATCTCACTCACTCTCGTTAAAATACCTACAACACGCATAAACTCACGCACGCCGTGAGCTAAGGAGCTTGTGGCAGATAAATAGTAGGTAAGAAAAGTACCTATGTCCAAAAGTAACTAAAAATATATCAGAATTTATCTTAATTAATTTATCTCAATGATATATTGACTATAATATGACTAAAATTACTAAATAGAAACAATCACTTACCGCTTTTATTTGACACCTTTCCAATATTTTAACAAATATTATCTTTTATGACCGTGTTTAGATAGTTTTTGTGAGATGCATCGTACAGTGCAGGATGTTGAGCAACCTGGTTTATAAGTTTATCTTCTTCAGAATCGGAAAAATCCATTTTGAAAGAAACTCGCTCGACGTATCGTCGCTCCGGCGTCAGCGACACTAATGATCTGCGGTAGACGTGGGCGTTATTTCACGTCACTAGATACAATAGCCTGTGACGCGATATGTAACTGAACCACTAGTTTCGAGTCAACATAAAAGTAGTGATTTTTGTAAATGCGTTATTCTCAAACGCGGGATGCCATATCACGCATCGCACCGAACAATCATTAGTAAGCCCCCCTCCCCTCTTACCCGCTCTGGGCCAGCGTGTAAGGCTGAACGTCAAAACTTCTCAGTGCAAATTAATAAAATGTGGAAGAATGTACCTCATCCTTGTGGTAATGCAAACCTCACGTAACGTATGCAATAGCCTTAATCTTTATCGTCTTAATATTAATAGATTTATTAACTTATCATAAGTTTTGAAATACAAAATTAAAATAATTATAATTCAGCTCATCGACCCATTTTTACTCGTCAGCATAGAACTTTATGTGGGCTTTACGTAAATACCGACGCTTCGGAAGATTAGTACCGTTGATAGCAAGAATCGAGAAGCTCAAAAAAAAAACTCGAAAAAGTTTGAGTAGCAAAAAACAAGCTTTTAAAACAACTAATCAGTTGTTTTTGGAATCAGTTCTAGCTAAAGCAAGGCAAGAGAACATACAATATTTATACATAAATATGAAATGTTAAATATTGAGTCGAAGAAGATCTCTTCTTAGAAGAGGCACACCTGTGTCTGATTTATGTTTATCTGAATCCGCCTCTAAAAACAACTGATTAGTTGTTTTTCAAATATGTTTATAAAAATAATTAAATATATTTTTAAACGCGGCTTTTAATTTTTTCTATTCAGTTTTTTTCACATTCTGTAGTTATCAAGTAATTATAACTTTATAATTCAATTAGCTACCTCACATGTGGATTAAGCCATGGTTAACCCGACATACACGCAGCCGTGGAGTAATACCAAGCCACGTCTACGGCGCCGTAGAGAAATAAGTCGCCGAGCACATGGCGCCGTGGATCGCGACCGTCTTATTTTGTAGCGCTAGTTTGCTGCCAGCTTTCGAGGCAGTCATGTTGCTTGAGCGGCCACACGTACAAGCAACATGACGATTTTTCGATCTCCTACAAACCGTTTACGGATTTTAATTCGCGTGTTGTTTTTTATAGACGCTTGTAAAGAATACGTAATTTTCGCGCCGAAATGACTGATGTGCCGGATCCGTCGAAACGCTTTTCTACTGATAATTCTTCGATTTCCGTGGCTAAAAACGCCGTAAAATAAATCAAGATGTTTGGACGAAAGTGATTGCTCAAGTGAGGAAGCTGCTTATTCACGGTGTAATGATGAAGATCAGTCAGGTACGAGCGAAGGCAGCGGTACTAGTATATTCGATATACTAACCCAGTCAAAAGTTATGTATAACCCATAATTGCAGTTCGAAATAAGATAATCTATCCTCCCCACGGCGCCGTGTTATCGGCCACACATATGCTGCCAGGCCGGATACACGGCACCGTGGACCCTCATTTTTTACTTAAATTCATACTTAATGATATATTTATTAATAAAGCGTCCTATAATACTTTATATTAACTATTGGAACATTAAAATCAATTGGCTCTTTGCCATGTTCTCTTATAAAAAGCTGTAAAACGCACATACATATCACAGTATTAAATCGGCACCAAATGGGTTAATAAAATTGGCCTGGCTTCTTCTTTACTTTTGTACGGAGCGAGTAGAAAAGCAGTTTCCACCCCGAATTTATTGTCCACTGGTAGTCACTCCACGTTTTTTACATTCTTAATTGGAATGCAACTACCAAATTATTCTTATATAAACTACATAAAGTATACTTATTCTTTATAATATAAAAATTCTACAATTCACATAGATTACATTTTTATTCTCTTCCATTTTAAATTAATTCACTTTGTTTGTACTGTTATCGCTAAGGCCCGGTATACACGGCAACGATAAAACTGCGCAAACGAACTGTACAATTCGTTTGTGCAGTTTATCGAACGTCCATAGTGTGTCCACATATCTACGATATCTGCGTCGACCCTCAGTCCTCGAAGGAAACATCGGACGAGAAACATGTCATTCACGATGGAAGACGATGACGCGCTTGCGCTAGCCTGGCTTATTTTGTGCAAAAAAAGAAGAAAATCACGTAGTGTGTGGTTAGGACTGGCTTTTTAAAGGAAGTCATACTCACATAAATTTATTAAATGAGTTGAAATTTGCTCCAAACGATTGGCATAATTATTTAAGGATGAATGAAGAGACTTACTTACACCTCCTGTTTCTAGTTACACCGCTAATACAAAAAATGATACCGTGATGAGAGAAGCGATAAGTCCTCATGAAAGATTATCTGCAACACTGAGACTTTTAGCTACAGGTCGCTCATACGAATGCATGAAGTTTTCTACGATGATATCAAAACAGACACTGAGTCGAATTATTCCTGAAACTTGTGATGCTTTGTACAAAGTTCTACAAAAAGATTACTTAAAGGTAAGTTTTAAATGATTTATAATATATTACAGTAATATAGAAATCTATAAGTTAATTAAAGCTTTGATAAATTAAGACTAAAGCTTAGTCGCATAGTGGCGCCGCTTTGGTGATGGTGATGATGCTAAGAAGAAAACACAATTGTGATCGTATGTAATGTTTAATAATTAAATCATTAGAATTAAATAGCGAATGAAAATTATTCAAGAATGAAGAAATGAAACCTTAACAATAAAATTCAATAATCATTTATCATTGAAACTAAGTATAAATGAAGCAGCCGTGTGGGGTAGAGAGACGTGAGTCTGAGCATGTGGTTGATCAAGGTTGGAAAAGTTTTCAGTGAATACTTGATTAGGTGATACCATGTGTGGCTGAGTGGAGACAATTTGAACGTTTGGTTGATTAGATGCTCGAATGTGTGGCTGTGTGGAAAAAAATGTGTTAATAAAATCACTGGTTCTGACAGTATGTGAGGTAGTTAAATCACCCATTTCGGCTAAGAATAATGTCCCATTAATAATTTTTTCAGCAATAATTCTTTGCTGTTTTGGTAATTCTTGTAATTTCATGCCTACATTACGTCCATATACTTCAAAACGATTTTCCGGAATCCTCGGACGTTTAAAATGCTCGTTCACACTTCGCAGTGCCTCTTCATACGCATTCTTCGTGGATTTTGAACGATTTGGTCGCAGCGTGCCTCTTTCAGAATCGGAACGACTCGGCGTTGATACGTCTCTTTCAGAATCAGAACGACTCGGCGTTGATACGTCTTTTTCGACATCAGATCGGCCCGGTGTTGGTGTGTCCCTTTCGAGATCAGATTGGCCTGGGGTTGGTGAGTTTTGTTCGACATTAAAATTGCTATATTGCGATCTGGATTGTTCCTGTAAAAAAGAAATACATAATTTGATATTCTCATAGTCAATAGGCAAGGCAATGGTCAATAAATTCATTATTTCATAGGATAAATAATTAACACTTGAACATACCATGTATATACATATAAGGGTTAAAAATATTTATAGTATATAATAATTGTTGTAGTGTAGTAATACTTGTAGTATAGTTATAGTACAATAGTTAAGTTTTTGAAATAAATTACTATTATTATTAATAATTAATCTATTATTTTTGTTTCAGTTACCACAAACAGAAGATGAATGGAAAACAATAGCAAGGGAATTCTATGAACGATGGAACTTTCCTCACTGTTTAGGTGCCGTTGACGGCAAGCACGTCGAAATCGTGCCTCCACCTAACAGTGGTTCATATTATTTCAACTACAAAATAGACATAGTATGGTCCTCATGGCAATTGTTGATGCAAAATACAAGTTCTTGATGTTTGATTTTGGTACAAATGGCAGAGTATCAGATGGAGGAGTGTTCTTGAATACGATTTTTTACGAAAAGTTGGAAAACAATGCTTTAAATATTCCTGAAGAAAACACATTGAGTAATAGTTCACGAACGCTACCGCATGTGTTTGTAGCTGATGACGCCTTTCCTCTTAGAAAAGACGTGATGAAACCATTTCGACAAAACGACTTGGATAGTACAGCCAAGAAGATTTATAATTACCGAACATCACGAGCACGCCGCATAGTTGAAAATGCATTTGGCATACTACCAGCAAGGTTTAGAATTTACAGAACACAAATTAATATGACAACTGAAAACATAGAATCAGTTGTTCGGGCAACTTGTGTTTTGCATAATTATTTAATGACAACATCATGTTCTTCATATGCTTCGTCAGATTGTTTTGATAGAGAAACTTTGAAGAGGGTACAACGTCGTCAGGACTTACAACAAGAAGATCAACGCTTGAACCATTACAACGTTCTCGTCAATTAGACTCGGGAGAACAGCAAAACAAATAAGAAATGAATTTATGAGTTATTTTGTGAACGAGGGAAAAGTCCCCTGGCAAGATAAGTTTATTCATTAATAGCTACCTACATTATACAGATTAAACGTTTTAAATGTAGCTGTATGCTGTATTCCTTCCTTCAATATGTCACATAAATGTTTAGTAAGTTTTTACATGGATTATAAAAAAGGATGAATGCAATTTCTGAAATAACGTTTTATTTAACTATAAGAAAATAATTTAAAAATTTAAAAATAACTGACTTTTCCAATTGTAAAAATGGGCTTCAGTTGTCTGGTGTTATTTTTTCAATATTGCCATTGTGCGTGATGTTTCGTCCTTATTTACTCCCTGTATGACCACTTTGTGCTACTGAGTGTATTTAGTTAGGTTAGTCTTTGCATATAAATACATAATACGATACAGACATTTATGTAACTTGGCAAAAAGTCCTGACAAAAGAATTATTAACACATTTTCCAAAAGTGCGAGCAGGACAACAATAGCAATGTCTTGCTCGCACCTATGGAAAATGTAGTAAGTTAAGAATTCTTTTTGTCAAGATTTTCTGCTAAGGTATACTTTCATGTAATTATATTAAAATAATACATATAAATAAGACATCTCCTTATGTAATAAAGTAACCTATTGTTTAATAAATCAATAATAAATTAATGGTCTTACCTCATTTTCATCCTCCATAATATTTGATATAGACCGCCTTGGTATTTCTTCATCGTATAAAAAATTCATCAAGTCGAAGTACCACAAATGAGAAACATAGACTTCATCGGTTCCGGCTCCGGATTTCAAGGACTTTTTGTCTTTGTTGAGTTCCTTCTTATAGGAAGTCCGCAAGTTATTTATTTTCTTCACTACCGTCTCCCTATTGGCATTAGGATCAATAGGTTTGTACTTATTAATTAGCCTATCGTAGGCAGCATTTTTCTTGTTACGGTCGTGGTAATCTTTGCTTTTCTTGTTCCACAAGCAAACTTCATTTTTATAGCATTGGATAAACTCTTCCAATAACTCACGGATTCCGGTACAATCTTCTTGCGACATGTTTAGACATGCACGGGCGCGTCCACCTACAGCAAGCCTTGTGAACGAACTGAATGATTGGCCCAATTTCCGTCCACACACTACGATAAAACTGTGCAACCGCGATCGACAACGATTTATCGAATAGATTTTGCACCTGCCTTCGATCGTTTGCACCAACCAAAAAATCTGCGTCGATTTTCGTACATACGTTCGATAAAACTGCGCAAATGAACTGTACAGTTCGTTTGCGCAGTTTTATCGTTGCCGTGTATACCGGGCTTAAGAGTTCTGATGTGTTCCTGCTACGATTTTCACCTTGGAATTATGTAAATAACTGAAAATATTAGATTAACAAGATAAACAATAGATTAATGAGTAATTGATTTTAATTCGATATATATTAGGTTATACTAATATTCATTGAAAAGTAGTTTCTGGCTACAAATATCAGTATTACCCCCCAAACTCCTAACCATCACGGATGTGGCTTCCATCATAGGTTCAGCAACATGATATGATAACTACCATAAGTAAAAACTTGAACAACTAAAAATAGCTCAAACACACTACACGTGCTTATGATATTTGAGGGTTTCCCTCCATTTTTCTGAAATCCCATTATTAGATCTTGAATTGGTGACTACGAAACCAAATCGGAATTATACCTTTTCAAATAAAAAAAATCGGAAATGGTCCAAAAACGACAAAATTATCGCTGAATATATACATAAAAAAGTGCAGATGAACATAGAACCTTCTCCTTTTTGAAGGTCGGTAAAAAAAGCACCTTGTAAAACCTATTTATTTAATTATTTAACAGACTCTAAAAACAACTAAATAGCACTTTTTGCAATCGGTTCCATTTAAAAATAAATCAGACGCAGTTGCGTCTCTTTAGAATAAGATTTCCTTTTTGATTAACTAGATATTTAACGTTTCATATTTATGTTTATAAATTTTATGTTCTTTCGTGTTGATTTAGCTGAGACCGGCTCCAAAAACAACTGTACACTTATTTTTGAAGTCTGTTTAAACAATTGTTTAAATTATAGGTGTTTGAAGGCGTTTTTTTTTTTTCATTTTTGTAAGAGTTATTTTATTACATTTTGTAAGAATTATTTATAATAAGGAATTATTTCACACTCTTTTAGTTATCGAGTAATTTTAACTTTATAGTCCACTGGCGGTCACCCGCCCATTTTGCTGGACGTAAATTTAGTTTAACAATCTTTTATATTATTCAAATTCGCTCTCGATTTCGTTCCCATGGACTTATAATGAAGTCCTTCATCTTCTGTATCGGCTGACTTTTCTGTCATTTTCAATCGCGATCATAGTCCTGTTCTCGGTGTTAATTCCAGTTCCACTGCCGGGTCTGGTCACCGTCCCACTTTTGATTCCAATAGAGATCTCGATACCGATCTTGGTCTTCCAATTAATGGCAACATTAATGGCAATGATAATAAATTATTATTTATACTGCAACGGACATCCAAACAAACAGAATATGATACGAATCTTAAAATCATCTATATATTATTCCCAATCGAATAGTAAAAGTCCCATACAGATACGTTCATTCTTTTTTACGATATTACTTGCTAAAGAAAACCATTTTCATTACTAATATGCAGCCATTATCCGTCGATTTCACTGAGCGTCAATTAATATTCAGCAGCAATTGTTTTTTATGATTGAGATATGTCCTTGGTTTCACTCGCGTGTGCATAAAATGAATCCTTTCATTTTAAATATTAGCCGTTCTTGCTGTCAATTTTGCTCCTGACCACTTTCTTAACTGATAAGAAATAACGTAGCTTCCACCATCAGCTTGACAGCATGAGATGACAGCTACCACACGCAAAAACTTGACTTCTAAAGAAAAGAGCTTAAATTCACTATACATAATATAATGTTGACATTTAAAGGATAGTCTCAAATATTAACATTATAATATTAATATTAAATAAGAGTATCCTCGATGTCCATGGGATCCCATCATCTGATCTTGACTTGGTATCTGTAGGATCATCTAGTAAAAAGATCACTTTACAAAGAAAAGAAAACAGAAATCGATACATATCTGACGAATTTATTCCTGAACATACATAAAAAAAACATATATTCTAACACAGAACATCCTCGTTTTTTTTTTGGAAGTCGGTCAAAAATTGAGCGTATGATTTCGATCTATTCCATTTGATCTACGCGTTTGATTTTACAGTATTGCTTTCGAGAATATTCTTTCATTTTTAATAAACATTATTTAATATCTACACTGTGTAAGATGTTGTCCGTTATGTCACGCGTGAAAATGTTGCTTTTAATGAAAATTCTAATAAAAGTGTTAATAGCAAAATTTTATAATGTCATGAAATGCATGTACACTTCATCAAAATTTAAACACCAAAAGTTTAAAATTAAATTGGTTGAAAAGGACGTACCTAAGAGAGTAAAGATACATCTGGACTAGCATCACTCATAAGTTCCTGATTATAGGCACATAAATATAGAGAGCGAGTAGTCATAATCGCATACGCTGATAGTATGGCACGTTCTTATACTATTCAACTCTTAAAAACAACTATATAAAATATAAACATATTAACTATCTGCAAATTATTTACTGTTAAATTTTCATTTCATGTAAGGCATATATAACGTACGAAATCTACGTTAATAAAATAAAAGTCAAAGAATTCAAATCTGATCAACCATTTCCTAAAAATCGGTATGCATACATGAAAAAACATACTTGAACCTGTTTTTTTTAATCTAGATTAAAAATTTGATAAATGTATTTCTTATAAAGGCCTATTATTTTGTATCCAACTATACATGAAAAAGTAACAATTTATTTTTTTTTATCACAGTATTGAAACTATGTTATCTAACTCTACTGTTTTAACAGTAGATTTGTTATTTTTGCAATAATGTCCCTGTTTTCTATTTTATTCCAAATTTTTAGGTTTTTTAATTAGCATCAAAAGTTTAAAAAGCGACAAATTAACGTAAAAAGTTTCCTTTTAACGACAAAGATCGTAGACCATTGCAAAACGTCTGAAAATGCTATATTACAAATCAAATCTGGATCCCAAAATAAAAAAGAACTCTTCCTTTACAAAAGATTTGTCTTAATAATATAACTGTTTTTTTTTTGTTTCATTTAAATTGAATTGAATTTAAAGGATGACGAATGTTAAACATTTCAAATTATCTATTAACCAAAATGAAATTCCCAATATTATAGAGTTTTCAAAACATATGAAAAATTAAAAATGAGGATGGGTCTAATACATTCAACACGTTGTTTGAAATAGTAAAGAAACTTTTATGCCTATCTTCTAACAGTACGTACTACTGCGGAAAAGTTGCTTTCAGCTACAAATACAATGAAAAGTAAATCACAAACCAAATATCCACAATAAAAGTGCACTACGTACAAAATCTGAAATAATGTATTACTACTCATTTAATTTTAGGAGTATAGAATGGCACAGAATTTAAAAAGAAAAACGAATCGAAATACGCTCAAGGCAATTCAGGATGAAAACAAAAATTAAGAAATTCTCGTTATATTTTAGTCATTCGTAAATACTAAAATGAAAGTTTTGTACTTAAATAATAAGAAGTAATAATTCAATTATAAAACGTGTGTGAAATTCCTCAGCACTTGTTTTCGTTCTTTGAAGAAAATGTAAAATCTGTCTTTTTTTTAGAAATAGTAAATCTAATGTTTAAAGTCATTAAGTAACCATGTTTTTATTGGTGAATTACTGGTTTTCAGTCTCATAGAGTTAGCAACACTGTTTTAAAATATCAGAAATCAAATTAAAATGTCATGTGATGACAAATGCCAATTTAAGTCAAAATTGAAATTTGTATTGTTTTCAAACAGAGATTAGTTTATTGTTAAAAGGGGGTTTACAATAATGTCATCAAGAAAATTGTGGGGAGAATTTGAACATGAGGAAGTGCGGGATGAAACTATATTGCAAAATGTGAATTTCAATCCAATTATAGAATTGGCTATGCAAAATATACCAGAAATACCAATTACTGTTAAAACAGCGCCGATAGAACTACCAATACCGAATTTAGTTACACATACTATTCAGTTACACACATATGCAAGGCAACTGACTGCCATATTGGAACAGACTGAAAGTGCAGTCTTTGAGGGCGCCAGGCTGGACGCTGTGAGCATACCGCCGATACCACCACAGCCATTGTCTAAATTTCACAGGCATGAAGTCCAGGCTCCTATCAATTTTCTCCCTAAAGAATACTGCGATTTTTCAGTCGGCAAAGGACCGGTTATTTTGCCTTTTACCCCTGAAAGTCATCAAAGAGCATTAAAACAATGCGCAGCAATAGCTTTAGGACACATAGGTATAGCTACATGCACCAACACAGCCCTCGATGCCTTAGCAGACGCCTTTGATATTTATATGACAAATCTGTGTAAACTAATAAGGACTGTCGTTGATAAAGAAAGTGGAGGTTTAAAATCTGGTTTCCCAGATGTCATGTCGAAAGTCTTTGCTGAATTAGGAATTGAAAATTTAAAAGGTTTCTATGAAAATGCAGTCGTGAAGTATCATGCTAAAATCAAAAGAAAATGTGAAGCATTAAAAGCACAATGTGAGGCTTTGTCTGTGGGTGACATAGCGCCTCAACTAAAGTTGGAAGAAGTGCCTGAACTTCATTTCCCTGCAGCTTTAGATGGTGCTTTCACTCCATCCTTAGAACCAGGTTTCCAAATGCTGCACAGCTTAGAGCAAGAACAGCTTCAAGGATTAGATTTACTGGACACTGTAGCAACCGATGATATCAAGATTGAAACTATGGAATATACCCAACCTGAGTCAATTCCTAAATTATCTTCTTTATCACCAAGTGCTAAAAAAAAAAGAAAATAAAATATTTATAAAGGATAGAACTTTTTGAATTGCTGCTTAGTGAAAAACGCATGAAATTAAAATATGTAGTCACAAATAACTTGGAATGTGACAGGCATGAGAGCACGGTATTAAAAATGGATAATATACTTGGTACATAAAAGATTGTGAGGTTATTCTCATTAGTGGGACTGTTAGAACCATACACAGCAACAACATAAAAATGTTTCATTATTTTAACAATAATTATATATATTTTAATCTGTTTCCAACATGAAACTAAACTTAGTTTTTCAGTACTCTATTGTTAATGACTTTTTATGCGTACTTAAATAAAGTGTCAAATAATTTATTTTGTGTTTTAATTTTTAAGTAACAGTGCTGAAATAAATATATTTATGAGAGCGTTTGTTCATAAAAACAAAATTAAGCGAATATTTATAAATTTGTAAGTTCCTGAAACTCAATTTTTTTTCTGTGATCAATGGCATAATTATATGAAAGGCCACTTTTTCACCATTCGCAATCTCTTAAAAGAATAAAGTTTAAATATTTAATATTATTACTAATTATGTTACTATACTATTTAATATGAAATTGTTGTTTTTTGTTTAAAATAGAAATTGTATTAATGCAATTCAAAAATGGCTTATTGTCAGCAAATCTTTCCAAAAATTAAACTACATAAAAATTGGGAAACTCAAAAAATCTGCAAAAATCTCAATTTTATTTTCACGAAAGTAATCCTTTCAATTTATAAGTAAATAAAAAAAAGCCTTGAAAACAATGACAGCAAAACCATTTAGATTTATTCCACTTCTTAGTTCTGGCAAATAACATGGTGTGTGTAATTTGATCCTTTTAATTTTACTTTACATTTTTCTATCGATAATATAAATATCTATATATCCTCAAGTTCCAAAACTTTTATTTACTTTTATTACTATCTTTTTAACATACTTTGTTTTCTCATTTAGTTAACATGTCATACAATTAAAATCTCCAGGGGTGAATTTTGTCTCCAAGTTTTACTTGATAACATAAAAATCATACCTGAATAAATCAGTCATAGTCGAGTTGAAATGTAACCATGGCTGAATTGAAAACAAATGCATACTCAGTACTAAAATTCTTTGATCCCATCATATGCAAAAATATAATGTCTCAAATGTGTATTAAGAGTATGATGGTGCTGTTTACAAAAAGGTGGCATTGCTGAAAAACTACAGATTCAGTCATTTTATTTGTTTTCGAAGTTATCGCATACTGTTTCACATGCCTTGACAGTTTCCAGGAACAGGATTTCTAAACCACATATAGTGTAAGAGTATAATGTAAAAATAATATATTTACTTGTTTAGAAGATTGACAATATGACAGAAAAAAATAAATAAAAAGTTATAATCATCACGTTCTTATGTCTATGAGCGGTTTGTGGCTGTTCGCCATGATGTTTAATGTCCACAATCTGATACTGTATATTCCTCAAATAATTGCTATCATAGTCAACATTAAATTATCACCATTCTGTTGATGCACAATTTATGATAAATCATCTAACAAATGCTACAAAAACACTGCATATTAATGAAATTGTATCTATATGAATGTTAATAATACAAACTTTGTGCAAGAAATGTGATTAGCCTATAGTATAACTTAAATTTTTAAATGTTGTAATGTTATTGTAAATAAATTTAAATTTTTAAATGTTGTAATGTTGTAATATTAAACAAATATTGAAAATTCTGAGTATATAGTCTATAAATATAAAAGTGAGAATATTTGCATGTCTGTTATTCAATTGCATATAAACGTCTGAATGGATTTGGATAAAATTTGGTAAAGATCATGATTTGTATTAACACTTACATTTTTTTCCAATTTACCATAAAGTTCTAGTTTATACTTCTATATAAATATGAAGCGTTCCATTTTTGGCAAGTTATTTTTAGGATTCTGAGTATAAAGGCAAAAACAAAACCCTTATAATTTGGGGTATTCCATACTTGTAACAGAAGCTGAAAAAAATTTTTTCAGCATACATCAACATGTCACACACATTTCGACAGTTCTTTTAAAAAGACCAAGTTTCTGATTAAACACAGCAACTTTTCTGATTACGTGAATAATTTTGAAAATAATCACTCGGAAATTAGTAGAGATTGTACCCCCTCTATTTTCTAAACCGTATGTCCAATAAATATGAAAAAAATAATGAAGGTAATGCTTAATAAATATTTTAATAAATGATAATTATTGTGAAGATCGTCAGATATAGTTTTAGTTATTGCCGAAAAACTGCGCTTCTCAACAAAAGGACGTAACTACCTGAAGATATGCTCTTTTGCTGATGCTCTTTAGTTTACACTAGTTTAATAGTAATAGTTGACACACCTACTTGTTTTTCTAGTCACAGGCAACTGAAGTGCTAAACTGTTCTGAATGGGAAACGTGCAACAACATACTTTTTTCCTCTGTAGTGCATTTCTTTGTAATAATGACTTTGGTACCCTATAATGAGCATGGTGCGACATGCTCTTGGCCAATTTTATATTATGATCTGGCTTCTTTACCATATTTTTAGTTGGGTTTATAATTTCTCATCTTCACCGACTGCCTTTAAACATTTATTTTAAAAAACTTTAAAAGAGATTAGACTTTAAAGAAACTTTTAAAAGACTGCTAAATCGTCATTACCTTTGAACATAGATAGTGTCAGAAAAGTGATACGGCACACTTGCTTGATAAAAAGTAATCATTTAAATTTTACATGTGTACAATTAAATATGATGGTTGTGAGAGTCGAGAGAGCAATAGCTATTCCTAAATACAACTTATTTTATAGTAAAAGTCTTTAACTGTAGAATGTGATTGGTAACATATTCAACTTATTGCTATTACAATTCATTTTATTTGACTGTTTAATTTTTAATGTTTTCATGCTTGTTTTCAAAGTTTTCACTCCACACGATCTGAATTCAGTGCAGTCTTAGGTGACCAAAAAAATAACCCAAATTTTATTCCACTTTGCACTTTGTGCATTTCTGACATCTAGCTAATTTTATGTTACATTGTAAGATTATTATATTTTAGCAACCCTCAGTGGAAGCCTCTTATTTATGACAATTTGAATTACAAATATTTTTTTTCTCTAGATGAATTATAAATTGTGAATTTTTTGATTCTATCTAATTTCATAGAATATCTGACAGATGATTCAATAGAAAAGGTTACGTGAATATTAATTTCATTTTGATCCTTAGGATCTAAATGAAATTTTACATGTACTTTTAAAAATATGAATATAAACTATATGTATTTTTAAAAATATAAATAGAGAAATAAAAATACAGAAATTTTAATAAATGTAATTTAATTTTTCTATTTGTATCACTAGCATTTGCCAAATTAGAGCTACAAATATCACAACAGCGTTATGGAATCTAAACCCTGAAGTCACATAAAATGATCAATATTCTGCCTTTACAAAAATAAAAAAGTTACTTAAAATTACATATATTCGAAAAGGAAATGATTTCTTTAGCCTTTTTTGATGTAACAAAAGAATTTGATTATCTAATGTGGCAAATTTATGAAATATGTCTCATACATTTGGGAACATCAATATAAAAAAACTTACACATCATCCATATTTTAGTAAATACTACCATTAGATCGGCTATGGAATAGTGGCAAGACCACAATGGAATGCACCAATGTGTCACAGGCATGTGTGCAAAATTGTGTCAATCTCTATATAAAATGGAGACGTAACAAAAATACACATATTTACTATTTCAAAATAAAATTAATTTGCACACAGAGTATTATTGTGATTAAATGCAACAACTTCTAATCCATTTATGTACAAAATTTTATAGTAGCTCCAATAGAACCTATTAAATATTAAAACATTCCAATATTTATTAAAATTTTGTGAGTAGTCTTTCTAAATGAATATAAATCGACTCTGCATGCAACCACATCAACTATACACCAAACTACATTAAATCCTGAGATTTTGAAAAGAAAATGAGGATTAATTCAACATTCTAAGCATACACAATGATAGTGTGCAAATTTATAATGTTGCCTATTTATTTCGCTTTAACATATACTATGGTATTGCTAATTTTCATTGCCGATCTTAAGGTTGTATATACAAAATCACTATTTCTCATTAACATTGAAACTGGGTCTGTTACTCAATATTATCTGTCAACATTTATTTTTTTGAGGTAAATTCATGCACAAAAAGATAATCCTTCTTTATGAAATTACATGAAAAATTGTAGTGCTAAATAAAACTGAATTTTTACAGTTTGCAGTTTTATAATTTACTTCAAGTTCGAGAAAAATTTTACATGACTAAACTTAATTGAACTTAAAAATACCACTAAAATTAAAAGATGATCACTGAATTAAAACTTATTTACAAGATAGTCTTCAAAGACTTTCAATTTTAAAACAGAATTAATGACATGGTACACAAGAAAGCATTATGAGTAATGTCAACAGATTAAAAAAAAAGGATGACAAACCAAAATATACATTAAAAACCTAACCCATCCATATGTTACATTAGCAACTAATATGATACGAGTTCTCAATCTCAAGCAGTGAAGATCAAATTGTTAAAGCTAACTTTAATAATAATAGACACAACAATGGAGCCTATGTGAAAGAAGCATCTTCATTTTTTCTCTGGTGGAGTAGTCTTCTTTCTCTTGAACAGTAAGATGTGGGGTTCTATAATGAGATTTAAAATTTAATGTTAATGTAACTTAAAATAGATTCCCCAACTGTAGCTTCAATCTAGT
Organism: Eumeta japonica; assembly: GCA_005406025.1. Lineage (NCBI taxonomy): Eukaryota > Metazoa > Arthropoda > Insecta > Lepidoptera > Psychidae > Eumeta > Eumeta japonica. The sequence goes on from BGZK01000711.1 coordinate 141,120, forward strand.
CACAGCTCTTAATAAATAGACATGCAAAAATATTCTGAAGGGCATGAGTAAACTATCAATAAAAAAGATTACTTTAAGATACGAATAAAAAACATTACGATTCAAAAAATAACTTTATTTCAGATTTTTTTTTGTAACACTAAAATATGTCATCAAATAATGAATTTACCATTTATTCATTTTTCCCTCGAGAAGAATGAGTTTAAGGGTAAACTTAAGAGTAGCTATTTACAATTTTAAACATACAATCTATACAGTGTATAAAAATGAATCCCTATTGTGCCATAACTTGAGAATGATTTCACCAACTTGGATAATTCTTTTTTTGTTGTATTTATTATTGTTAAGACAAGGTTTGTATGAAAGAAAATAACCCTTTGTATCTATATGTCTGTCAGTTTGTCCGGGGTATCTTGAAACAGTTGAGATCACAATGCAACTTTCACTTGAAGGCAGAAGAGCTTACTGGGCTACATTTAGGATACTTTTTATAGCGATATTTTTAAGGTTCCTGTATTTAAAAAAAAAACTTAAAAATGGGACAATTTACTAGAATTGGATCAAAAGTGGACCCGAGATCGTGAGCAAAATCGGAATTAGGATTAGATAGATAAAATCAAGGACAAGGAACAGGATCTGAATCATGATCGGAACCGGAATCGAAAGGGAAATACAGAGTAGAATCAAGAAGGGGACGAGGATCAGAGTCGAAAACACAATCGGGACCAAAACTGAGAATGAGACTAAGGTCAAAAACGAGTGTTGTTACAGTATCAGTATTGAGAACGAGATTGGATTTGAAATTGACATTGATCAATCCAAAAGAAAAAAATTCATTCTATATATATGCTAGTACAGCGGTTCGGGATTACCTTTAGGGGCAATTCACCTACAAGAAAGTGCAGAACAATGTCTACCGGGCCAGCCAGTTACAATTAAAAATAAAACTATTACAAAAAGAAACAACATAATAAGAAGTCTAGCTGGTTATGTCCATGGATGTTTGTCTTCAAAATAATGGGAAATTTTACAATAACCTTTTCTATCAAGTAATTATTTATTAATGATCTTAAATTTATTTAACGGTAGAATTTTGAGTATCTACAGGCAACTAATTGAAGAAAGAAGAGATGAAATGAGTCTTTACATAATCAACGGACATGTATAACAGTTTATTTTTATTTTAAATAAGTCTGTTGATCGTCATGTTTCTTAGATAATTCTAATTTTTTTTTTATGTAGACGTTAAATTTTCATATATAAACTTTGATGCCTAAATTAAAATTTCAATTTTCCTCAACTTAATTTGTAGAAACTGTCAAGGTCCAAATTTGTATGTCAAGAGAACGGCCTGCTTTTGCAACATAAAAATTTTATAACACATCTACAGTATGTGCATCAGAACTAAGCCTTTTTGCTTACTATTGTTGCCTTTAATCTTGAAAAGTTCCCCGGAACACAGAATTATCAAAAAAATTTAAATCATGGTTTTGTACCAAAATACTTAATGATCTGTATCTTTCATTGGGAAGTGAAAATTTTAAACATTTCATTTTCTTTTTATTAAAAAGTGAGTTATTTATAGTAAACTATTTTTTCACTTTCAAGATAGCAGTTACTTTCCTGAATTGGCTTATTTAATGATTAAAGTTAAAAAAACAAGTTGAAAAGGAAATGACATGAGAACTCTGTTTATGATGTTTTTTATAATTATTGTCTCTGTAAAACCATTATTTTAACTTGAACTTTAAGCTATGAAACCGACCATCAGTGAATAATAGGTTTAACTTATTAATTATAAGTTTAAGTAGTAATAAAATTATATTCTGATTAATAACATTATTATTCAGTAATAAGTATTATTAAGTTTAATATTTCATAGACATGATTATACTAAAATATAAAAGTATTATAAATTAAAACATAATATTTATTTCAATCATTGCGATAAATATTTATAGAGACTCCATTCTATACAAATAAAATTAAATTTTTTGCTTCATTCATCCCCCAACACTACCCTTAGTATTGATACTAAATTATCTTGTTTATGCAAATCATAATTTATCATATATATATATATATATATATATATATATATATATATATATATATATATATATATATATATATATATAGAGAGAGAGAAGGGATGTTCTAAAATAGCAACTACAAGAAAATGAATTCTCTAATCATAAATTAGCATTAATAACACAAAACTATCATACCAGGTTGATGTGTCATATAATGAACCCAACCCTGACTTTGCTGTACACCAATACTGCGCCACTCTTGTTCCGACATCAAATGGTTTTTTGGGACCAATTTTGCCATCTCTTTAGGAAGAGCGACATGTCTGCAATATTAGAAAAAACGTAATTCTAGTTGCGTTTCAATAAACTTTACAACAAAAAGAAACTATTTTTTTCCTAGTTGATACTAAATCGAGTAACTTCAGAATTTTAATATTAGTTACTGAGTAAAAATAAAACTTTAGTCTTTACTGAAAATTTGACATAATCTAGCACTGAAAATGGCTCTAAAAACTTTTAATTTTCTTTCTAGAAATAAATAAATATAAATGCTTTACAATACATAATTATTTACCTATATTCATATTCCTCGTCGTAATATTTGTCAGAGTAGTATATTTCTCTCATCTTGATATCGGAAGAAAAGACAAAAAGAAATTAGTATGTTTTAAAAATGCAAGATTATTTTGGTAGAGGATTAATAAAAATAATACATCCGTTGATGAAACAAAATTTACTACAGCAATATTAATGAAAAAGGATGCAAATACAAGTAAACCTTTTAATTCACTCAAACTTCCAACGTTTTCAAAGGACAATGACAGACGAACGAATGCCAACGAACGTTAATTTAAATTTGAAATTTTAAATGGAACGTTATTATTGCCAGAGTTAAGAACTGATAATTTTATTATATCTGTTATTGCACAATTACATTACTCGGCAACAGTTTAAGGTTGAAAAATAAAAGAAGAACGTTACACATTTTTGTTTACTTTGATAAACTATGAATATTTACAGAATACATATATTTTAGAAAAGTAAAAAAAAGCACGAGTCTAAAGTAAGGGTTACACGATCATGCAAACATAATTTCCGTCGGTCATGAATAATAAATGATAAACTAAATGACGATCGGAAAATAGTTCAAGCAGATTTACCATCAGGAATTTGGAGATACTTTTGAAAATTCACGCGTTCACTAAAAAAATAAAAGATCTTAACAAAAAAAAAAAAAGCTTGCATTATGTTCACAACAGCTTTGACTGTATAAAAATGATTTGATAGAAAACAAGGGGTTACATCGAAAATAAAATAACAGTATGCACTTCAGTATTTTATTTTTATATTTTTTCATTAATGTGTATATTTATAAATTAATAAATTGATATTTATAGATTACGTAAATTCGAAATGTCTGTCTGCATATATTTTATTGGCAAATTTTGTGGTTAATAATCATTTTACAAGGAATGTCCTCAATTCTACCATTCTTAAAATGTATGTATCTCTGTGTGTATGTACCGTCTTTTTATAACTTAGAAACTAGTTTACTGATCTTGATGCAAATCGGTGACTATGATTTCTGTAACAAAATTCTTACTTTCGAATGTAAAAGAGGGATCTGGAACAATATTAATAAGAAACAAGAAATTAAAGTTTGTTGATGATACTGTATTCCTGGGAACTTCTTTAGATAATAAATTTTAATGCGGTCCTCATATCAGTGAGTTGGAAAAAGGCTTAGTTCCACTGCATATGCAATCAAAAAAGATAAGAAATTTGTCTGATATACAAACCGCCATTTGGTTTATTTTGACTGTTTCCACAATATAATGTCATTGCATCCTGCTTTAGGGACATGCTGCGGATATGTTCCCAGAATTTTTAAACTGCAAAAGAGAGCCATTCGCGTGATTTATAAGCTGAGAAGTCATGTAGCTCTTAGAAGCAAGCTTAAAGAAACTGGAACTTTAATTGTGATATTACAATTTATACACTAAAATTTATAATAAATATACGTAAAAAAAAAATTGAGTTCTCTGATAAACCAATGATAGACACAATTTTAATAATATAAAATCAAACGTGTGGCATTCGGGGACTGCCGCGGTAAAGCTATTGCACAGCATTTTTTATCAACTTATGCAATTATAATTATTTATTTATTTATACAGTATTTTTTTTCTTTTATATTAATTTAAGTTTTTCATCACTTTTTTTCATTAATAAATGCACTTTGTTTATTCATATTTAAAACACCTTATACACAAATTTTACGCGTATAGCTATTTACCAGCAACTGCTATTCACTGTTGTACATAGGTACACCTATGTATACATATATACATACATGTATACTTACGGGGCACATGCGGTGAGTGTGGCATTATAAAGATATGATAGATACTTATACACCTATATACTTTCTCACAAACAGCTGCTTACGTATTCGTCCGATTTCGGAGCAGCTCGTCTCGATTCGTGCGAGCTTCTTACAGTCGTACCATATACATACACATTAAGCGAACGCTCGGCCGAGCTACATGGTAGGCGGAGTGGGAGGTGTTAGGTTTTATTTTCGTTGCGGAATTTGTTGATTCGGTCGCCGCGCTCAAAGCCCGCGATAAAAGGTATGCAATAGCTTAATAAAAATAAAATGTGTTTTCATTTTAGTTAACTACATAAGATCAAAAAATTAATCAAGGAGGCTTTGTGAACGCATGTTCAATAAGATTTCTGAGGATACATAAAAATTACCCATATACAAAATTTACTCATATAGAAAATTAAAGTCTTTATTTCAAGTTAACCACTGCAAAAAAAGAGTATTACACAAACTCTAAAATTTATAAAATAAATAAACATTACCAACTCGACTTCTGACCGGTTTGTAATTCTTGCAATAATTTTAAATATGATTATAATTTTATATAATTTTGGTTTGAAAAGAGCTACCCTCAAGTTTCTTGCTCACTCTTTTTGAAAGATAACTGCTTTTCCAACGAGTGGCAATTTTAAAGCGCATACAGTAAATTCTTTAAATACTATATTTTCAAGTGTTATAACCTATGAAATAAATATATTTCTAATTTTACTTTTATTTTGAATGAAGGATCTCTTTGTTTGTTTGGTCGGGCTAATTTCAGAAATAGCCGAACAGATTTTAATCAAACTTTGAGTAAAAGTAAATTACCTCCTGGAAAAAAGAACCTGAATAATTTTTATTTATCTATCTATACTAATACATAAAATTGTACATACGATATCTTTGTAAAATTTTGTATATTTATTCCATGACTTACCTCATCTGTGCTTTTTATTTTGTAATTTTTACTCAGAATGTCTGTCTATAAAGTGTCTGTGACGGAAAAGACGGAATGGATTTTAATCAAATTTTTCATAGTTATAAATTCTTTTCAATAAGTGTGTTTATTGTTCTTTTTTTCTGCGTGGCTAAGTTATTCTTCTGATTACTATGAAACTGGTAATATATTGTACTCGCAAACAGGAAGGTTTCTAAAAAAGAACTAACATTTGTACTCGAAGTCGTCTGCGTATTTGTTTTATTGAATCAAACTACTGAAGCGATTCTACAAACTATTCCACTAATAAAAATAACGAGATCATAATCGAAAGCGTGATCAGTCGATACACAAGATGACAAGATGCAGGAATTCATTCTATTTTCATGTGGACGGAGCCGCGAAGAATAACTAAATAAACCTAACAGAGTATATTTATTTTTTAAAAAGGAAAATATACCAATTATTTTCTTTTTGAAAATACCTGTAACAAAATTTATAATTAATATTTGTCGAGTAGCGTATGAAACTTCATTCATACTAGATGTCCTCGACACTCATATATTTTTTTATTCCCTCTGATAATTGGTCTTAGAGCGTTTATTACTTTTTACATATTTTTTTCTTAAAAAAAAAACAATTATTTTTGAAATTTTAGTTGCTAAATATTTTAAAATAATCAGTATTATGTAGAAATGAGTAACATGCGTTAAAGCTGAATGCATTAATAATTAGGAACGTGTATTCGCTTTCATATTTGTTAGTGTATTAAAGATTCGTGGTATTCCACTACTAAAAAAGCATCACCAATACTTTTCAGGTAATTATATAAAGGCGATGATTGGTCCAATAACAACGCCGCGCATTTTTTTTATGCTATACTGTTCAAAAAAACAAGACATTCAAAACACACGTCAAGCTTCGTCACTGCCAGTATCGTGACTGACAGATCATTGACGAAAAGAAAAATAATTACTGGTTCATTTAAATGATTTATCTGATGGTTACTTGATGGAAAAAATATTTTTAGAACATTACATCAGTTATACGTTTTCATAAGTAATAGCTATGACAATAGTAAAACTGTCAGCATATTAAACATGTAACACTGCCATAGGTACATGGGAGGTGAGTGAATGGAATAAATTAAGGAATTTTATTATTTGAGTTATTTATTTACCAACAGCGGTAAACATAATACAAATATTTAAAAAAGATAGTAAGGGAAAGATGATGCGTGTGGTTTCCTTTGCTGTAATGAACTGTAAAACTCTTACAACTTGTTATGAGATTTTTATTTATCTTTAAATAATACAATTAACCTTTATTCGGGCAACAAAAGTTAATAAAACAAAGGACCTTAGAAGTAAACGAATAAAATCAACATTTTCTTGATTAAAAAAAATTTTACTTAAAGGTAAACAATAAAGATTGTCTTGATTTATTAACTAACAAAATCCAGAAAAAGAAAAGGCCGAAAAGATGATGATTATTTCGTTTGACTGTTCATAATAAATTTCTGGCCTCTACACTTTCGTACGGCACTGACCATTAGATGTGGCCGAAAAAACATAAAAGGGTGTAACGTTGTGGTTCTTAATAAAACATAGATTAGCAAATAAGTAAATGAGCGACATTTATTGACGTACGAATACGAGAGAGAAAACCATAGATTATATTACATACACAGATGTCACATATAATAATATTACACAAAATGGACGCTAGATGTCTATGCTTTACAATAAGCAATGCAGTAGAGATGCGATTCCTGTGTAGTATATTACAATGCTTTTGAAAGATTTTTTTTAATTCATTGTTTTTCACACATTCTTTATCTTTTGTTTTTGCAGTTTTGCACTTTTGCCTTTTCTACAATATCATTCAAACTGCCTGTTCTTCCAACTCTGTGGTTGATAGTAGCCCTTCCAGACATTAAATTCAGCCATGTTTTCATCTTTACAACTAATTTCTTGTCTTTCCCAGTTTCACAGAAAAATATCTTTTACTACCATTTGTTCTCTTATTCACTCCACATATTGTTTTTGGTTCATTCTTTATTACATATTTCGTTAACTTCCACAATTCGGTATGCTCATGAACGTTCATATTATTTGAATGCATTAAGTCACTATACATATTCATATTTTGTCATGCACAAATGATAATAATGTTAATATATTACCATTGGTATAAATAGATATTGCATTTGTGAATATGATTTGTACTGATTTTTAAAAATAATTTTTGAGGCATTTATAAATGCCAGTTATTTACATTTAACCAAGTAACTTATTAATAAAAATTAAAACGACTATTAAAAAAAAATATTCCCACATAAAATAAAAGGCTCATAAATTAGTTGAGGAATAACAAGTTCCATTTTTATTGTCTCTGAATCTCATTATATATATATATATATATATATATATATTACATATAGATGTTTAAAAAAAGTCCAAGTATTAATAGTTATTGTCAATAAAAAGACAACTGATTTATGGCAAAAAATGAGTAATTATATTCAACAGTATAGAACTAAGTATGTATAATACAAATTGTTTATTTACAAAAAAAGGTTAGATTTTATCCCTCCTTTAATTCAAGACCAATGAACTCAATTACAAATGACATTCATTCTATATTTTTTGCAGCATAAGCATACAGTGCTATCGAGCAATACATCATCTCATCATATGTATCAATTGAAGGTCAAATAAAAATAGGTAGTTTGTATTTTTTATTATCTTCTAGTTCATCTTGTAGCTTTGAGAGCTAGAAATAGAATATAATCACAGACAACTGTTTCTACACACCAAACAGGTACATTTTTGACATGAAAAAAAAAACTATTCTTTTGAACATAATGTATACTTGTCTATATTTTATTTCATTTATACAAACAAATTGCAAAATATATTAAACCTAACCCCTCGAGTGTATATGTTCCATCAATAGAAAGAATGTGTGCCACGGAATGAATCTAAACACTCGACTTTTTAAATATTTAAATATATTCTACTTATATTTTTCATGCATCTGCTACACAACAATTTATTGTTTTACATTTATTAGCCTTTTTCACAGCCATGTTTTTTCACATGTTCATCCAGATCCTTTTCTTCTACAAATTTCGTTTGACAGTTAGAACATTTAAACATTTTTTTCCTATGATGTATAGACATATGCCGTTTAAGATGCCATGACCGTGTAAGCCTAAACCCACAGATACTGCATACATGAGGTTTGTCACCGGTATGTATCTGTGAATGCTGTTTTAAGTCACTGCGAGTGATGAAAGCTCTCCCACAAGTATCACATTCAAAATTCTTCTCACCCGTGTGTTGCCTATAATTTTAAATAATATATTTAATTTGTTAATGAATACTATTTATTCTTTCATAAAAAATTACAACCTAGTATGATATCTAAGATGGCCAGTTGTGCGAAACTTTCTTGGACATAAGGTACATTTGTATGGTAATTCACCAGAGTGTTTTCGACTATGAACTATTAGACCTGAAGAATGAGCAAATGAGTCACCACACACAGTACAACTAAGAGGTTTTTCACCCTGCAAGAAAGAAGGTTTATACTACTATTAGGCTAAAGCTATTTATGAAATACATATTTTAAAATAATTTTACAAAACAATATTGTTTTATTAACTGTGGTAAAATATTTGATCTGTAATAAATATGAAATAATGTAAATGTAAACAATTGAAATGAAAATGTTATAAATGGGAGGGTATGCCATAGTAGTCTCATAATAAAAAATAAACTAATATAAAACAAAATATTCTATTTAGCATAACCATAAAATAATTAACAGAAAATAAAAAAAAAACTCACGGAATGGATGCGTAAATGCACTTTTAAATATTGTTCAAGAGAAAATGTCTTATTGCAAAGTGAACATCCAAAAGGCTTTTCTCCGGTATGAGTTTTCAGATGTGTGTTTAAACGAAATCTAAAATAAAAGTAATGTTTAATAACAAAAGGTCAATTAGCTAATATGACAAAATTCATAAGAATTGTTTTCATAATTACAAATACAAATATAATCATTGAATAAAGGTTGACACAAATCAACTAATGAGTTACTTTATGGTATCACAATGACAGAATGATACGTTTCAAAGACCAAAAAGATGAATGAAAGCAATGGAAGTTGAACAGAAGCAAGTTTTCTTGTAGAACTAAACAAAGGTACCTAGAAGACATGACCTTTCCACATGTAAAACATTGCTGTTTTTGAAGTCTTTTACTTTCATTTTTAGTTCCAGTTTCTGTTTTTCCTTTCTTTTTAAGGACAGTTTGGCCTGTAAGATCATTTTGTGCAATTTGGGGTTCCTCAGAATTAATTTCATTATCAGATAAGCTCTCAATAAACTCATTCTGATCCGTAATGTATACTTGATCAGTAAATGAATCTACAATAGGGCTATTAAAAAAGGATTTTCTAAGTTTAATGTCCGATTTCTCACATTGCACTTTAAATTTGAAACATTCCTTCAATTTTGACACGCACTTATAGCAAATGTAACTTGGCAGACCATCATGAGGATAAATCTGTAACACCAATGTACATAGAGATCAATTAGTTATAAATAGTCGTAAATTACTCTGAAATAAAAAATTAATACTCGCTTTAACTTTTGATATAGCCATTGTCATTGCTGAAAAACTCTCGGTTCCCCATTTTTGAAAAATATCTTTAAGTGAATCAGTACCTAAACAAATACGGCAAATCTTTTGTTCCATCTTTCCTTATTACAAACATACATTTCATACAAATGTATTTTTTAAATGTTCTTATTTCCTCATGTGTCGATTACATTTACATAATTGTTATAACATCTAAGATAAAATTAATAATAAAAAAATAATATTTAGGATATGGAAATAAAAAAAATTAAAACTCAACTAAAATAAAATCATTGTTCAGAACGATGTTATTAGAACCATAGAGTATATAAATAAAGTGAAGATGAGATAAAATTAGTAATCCATAGACTAAAATATAGATGCAGTAGAAAACTAGTATGAAATACGATTGCAATAAAACAACATCGAAGTTTAAATTCATAAACCAAGAAAAGTTGACGCCATAATTATTTCTATAATATACGTTTTTATAAACTCAACAACAGAAGGTCAAAATAATTCCCCTACCAAAGAATAATCAAGAATACTATCGTGTATTTTTGAATCTTAAAAAGTAAATAACTTCTCCAACCTACGCCTTGTTTACATTTTAAACGCATTTTGATTGATTAGAATGTTGTAGATTATAATAAATTTTGTTCATTTATGTAATATGTTTGTCTTGTTTTTATAAATTGTTTATAGCTCTATTTACATTAGGATAAAATTCGAGATCACTAGTCGACACACACACACGCACGCACGAGCGCACGCATGCACGCACGTGCGCACGCACACACAGACACACACACGTGCATTGAAATAGTTCCTTGATGAGCTATTGTACTGCAATATTGCTGAATAAATATCTTTTTTTTATTTTTCTGCGTGCTTACTTTTTCATACATACGCTATTTCGTAACATTATTGAGACATCGTTCAAAGTGTTTATACCTTGGGCACAAGTATAGTAACGATGGTGAATCGTAGCACGGATGAGGTTTTTGAATTTCATCACTGCTGTAATAAGCACTTTACGTGTACCATGATATTGGCTTGTTTTAATGTCCAAGATTATATAAATATTTTTATTTTTTATAGAATTCTATTGATCAAGTTTCGTTGTTATGATTGCACAACATTGACGACGGGTTTTTACGTTTAATATAACATTATTTACGTTTAATAATAACAATAACATATGACGTTCTTTATTATCAAGTAACTCTATCAATTTTAAATACAACATTTTTAGCATTCTTTTTGTATTATAGTAATGAAGATAGTATTGGATTATTTATGTATTTTCTTGTGTGAATAAGTTTATCTAATTTTAATGACATTCCGATGTTTCTTTCAAATGAGTAATCAAGATCTTAAACCATAAGTTAATATTAAATAAATAATGTTGGTAGATTACAAGATCAATATACGTGAGAATTTTCTACACTTCATGAATTAGAAAATAATTATCAATAGTAGATAGACCACGGTCATTCAACAAATGAAATCCAAATTTTATCAATCTCAAACACTTGATGATTTTTTCTGAGTAGTTACGGTAAAAATTGAAGGAAGTAGTTACTATTTGCGGGAGACACATCAAAAATCCCAGGCCGAGAAAATTAATAGTTTTATTACGAGATCTCATAATCTAAGATTTGTATACAGCTGTACAATAATTATTATGAATTCAACGATTGTAAAACTCGATACGAAGGACGCACTATAAAGTTTTGGATCTGGCCACTTAAATAAACAATATTTAAAACATAATTACTATATTTGAAAATGGAACCCTTTGGCTGTTAAATACAGTTTGTTTCATTTAAATGTCATTTATTTTTACAATGAGGCGTCATTTTCAAAATTGCATGTTCATCAGTATGAATTTAAGTCGTAAAAATTTTCGTATTATGAATTTCGTAGAATTCAAATGCGGTCATGTCAACCTAAGTTCAGACAAACATGATAGTCGTCCCGTCCATCTCTGTGAACAACAAAAAATCGATGCTGTGCCGTATGAGGTTCAAGCATTTTTAAACATAAGCATGAATTAAATACAATCAATTCTACACAAACATTTAGGAAAAACAGAGAAAACTTTGCTCGCGATGAATCCTACACAATTTGACTGAGACCAAGACTGATAAAAAATGGACAGCGTCACTTGATGCAATGACATGTTTACCAGATTTAAGGAAAAGGTGTCAAATTTGGTGTGGGACATAGTAACAAGTTATGAAACATAGATTTATTGTTGCGACACACAAATAAAGCAGCAATCAACGATACGGGTCTAACGATCGATTGCATTGAAATGAGGCGGAACCACCCAAAGTGGCGCGCTTCGAGCATCCTTAGGTATAGGCATGAGTCAAATACAATCAATCCTACACAAACATTTTGGTATAGAAAAGCTGTACTAAGCCCCAAAAAACAAATCGCATCACTTAGTGCAATGCCATGCTTACCAGATTCGAGGAAGGGGTGTCAATTTTAATATGGGACATAGTAAGAGGTGACGGAACATGGATTTATTGCAAAACCCCCCCCAAAAAAAAAAAAAACAGCAAGCTCAAACCAACCAAAGTGGCAGGCCAATGAAGTGCCTCTAAGCGGATGATTGCCTCTTTTTTTAATAAAATCTAGACACGTTGCTACTGTTGCTTCGGAGAATTGTCGTATCGTAAATAATAATTGCTACACGATCATTTGTTTGCCGGAAGTTATTGACGAGCTCTTTAAAAATAACCGTAAACGTCGTATTATCTTACACCATGACAATGTTAATTCCTATACGGCCAAACAGACAAATAAATTCGTGTAAGAGAAAAATATACAACTTTCAATTCTTCATATAATCCCGACGGACACCTTGCGGCTTTTTATTGTTCGCAGAAATGAAGAATCAATTGCGAAATCAAAAATTATCTTCACCAGAAGAGGTTGTTGAAGACTATGAAAAACATGTTTCCTAGGTCACCAGGGTGCAGTGGCATAAATGTTTTCAAAATTGGTTTATTCACATGAAAATGTACATTATTACTAACGGGGAATATATTGAGAAATAATTTTTTCTCATTCATTCTAGAAATTTTCAGAGCGCCCTGCAAATCAACATAGTGGATAAAAAGAGTAGCATCGAAGTTGTGCATTAAAAAAAATGAAGGACCGTGTAGCTAGACTTTTTCGTCACCTAGTGGCAAACATTTGAATTGATTGGCATCATTTATTTAATTTTAATACGTGATTTATTTTTAATAATTTTGAACAGAACATATTGATGTTTTTTTAATAATTTTAATTTCAAGAAAGAATTAATGTATCCTTGAATATATTGATACATCACGTCAAAAACGCAGATTAGATTTGAAAGTGAACTTTTACAAATTTCCAAGACACATGTTTGGAGCCGTATGGACAGTATCTACAGTATATAAATGAAATAAAACACGTATAAGTGCAGTATTAATTAATACTTTAAGAAATTTTCTGTAATATTAAATAAAAATTTCACGTTAAATTCCTAAGTATATAAATGCTTATTATTATGTCAAGCAATTTTTAAATATTTATGATAGATATCTTATAATGAAAATTCAACCTTTCAGTTTTTTCCTTCAATTTCATATATAATCTAATAGACTATTATAGGTACAAAAAAAGAGGGCGATTTAGTGTACTATTTTTATAAATAACTAGCTTTTGCCCGCGGCTCCGCCCGCGTAGGCATAAAATGTATTCTTTCATCTTGTTCATATAGAAATTTTTTTATAGGGCCAATTTATACATATTGTGATATAACCACAGCCCCTATATATTCGTAGCTATTTCGTTTACATGGCTGATGTTTTTTAAAGCAATATAAAGCGACAACTTAAAAATTGTTGGAAGTTAAACATAATTCATACCTACTGATTTTTTTGTACATTTCATCACTATTAATTAAAATGAAAATCGGTCCAGCTATTCTCCAGTTATAAGTGTTCGAACAGTTATATTGTGTAATGTATTTAAATTGGAACTAAGTATTTTATAAGATGAACTCGCTAATATGTATTATAGGTATTATAAATGCTATAGTTTGTAAGGATGGATAGGTACGGAAGTATATAATGATTGATGGTAGTGCAAAAGTTATAGGTGGCTACTGCAATATACTCCTATAAACTATGTTAAACGATTTATTTTGGTCTGTATAAACATGCAGATTTTGCGATTAAGAAACGCGTGAGCAAGTCACATAGAGCTGGCCGTGGGAAAACATTGCGTGCTCAAATGTATGCCTGCTACCTTTATGGTCTGACCCTGCCGCCGGACCGCACCGTAATATCGCGCACTCGCTTGTCATTCGTCATAACTATTCAAATATTTGTCCAAATGATGGAGTGTAAAGACAAAGTTTATCTACTTTAAACACCAGATGCGATAAAATTATATATTTTGATATAAGGATCAATTTGTTACTAAAAATGTGCATTAGAAATAAATTATCTATTATTATTGCATTTATGGTTCACTATTTTGGCGATAATGGCTTACACATAAAAGATAGTTATATGCTGTCGTGAGCTTTTTTGTAGGACTATTTAAGATAAACATTTCCATTGTACATTATATACGTGTAATTCCAACGGTTTTTGCGGCGCGCGCCAGAATACCTCGCAGATGGCAGATTTTCTCCTGCTTACTTGACACTTCTCGTTATATTTTGGTTAATTCCCACTATATCTTTATAAATTATAGCCTATGTGTTATTCTGATGTGTAAGCTATATATTATTGTACCGCGTCATCGAAATCCATTCAGTAGTTTTTGCGTGAAAGAGGAACAAACATCCATCCATACATCCATCCAAACAAACTTTCGCCTTTATAATATTAGTAAGGATGAAAATCGAGACATTCATTACATTCATCGTATGTTTCTTCGGTTTTTCCTGAACGTGAAAATGTTAAAAAACATACAATTAATTGAACCACAGATATGTTTACATTTATCTTCTAGACCAGCTTTACAGTTACACACAGCGTCATTGACGTTTCAGTTCTTGTAAAGCTCAAAAACGATATTTTTATAATTATATTGGATAGCCAATATACGTATAAATTTATAATTTTTCGAATTCGATCTCAATAATTTGTTTTATTTAATTTTTATACGTAGGTACCACTATTTTTACATCATAGATATTTGACACACTCATGTGTGGTAAAATTTTATCAGTTATGACGGTTTCGCGATTATTTATTTTTTCAACTACGCCTTACACATGCTTTGACAGTTCAGTTCGATCGCCCGCCTCGAACGGACGCTACTGCGCGCTCGCTCCCAGCGCTCTAACTAAGCTATTCGCTTTTTGTGCAGATCGCCGCCCCGCGACCCTCCGGCCCTGCCAATCGAGAGTCCGCGGCGCCGCCGGCCACCACGCTTTACAACTAATAATAATTTATTATTTCAGGTTTTTAACACGCTGAATTTTTGAAAGCTTTTAATTAAACTTTCACAAATAAAGCGACATTTTCGAAAACCCTTAAGGTCAAATCGCTGGCTACCTAACGGTGTCAACGAGGTGATTTGCAGCGAGCCCTGGCGCTGGCCTTTCCCTTCAGGGAACGGCAAACCCGGACGGACCTGGGACCACCGGCCTTGAGAGTGCTCCTCGCCGATACCAGGTGTCGCCCGCCCACCCTCCATCATCCCTCACTCCATCCTCCGTACCCCGTTTGCTAGGTCTATAGCAGACCTAGCTCGGATACGGAGCTGTTAGGGCCGCTAGGTCAAAACCCGCGCGCCCCTTATTTCGAATTTAAAAACCTCAATATTAAAAAAGACTTACTAGACGACATACCGCGCAAACATAGCTGAGCATCCCATTGTGTGTTCGCACACCTGCCCGTCGAGCTCCGAGAATTCGGCCGGCCGACCCGCGTCGTCTATTGTTCGCCCCGACGAACAATAGACGGTTAATTAGACACCAGCGCGACAGCCGGCAACTGTACGATCAAACGCGCACGGTATCACTCAAGTATATATACCGTTAGCATTAATACATCTGTATTAACGCTATACAACGCATAAACATAAATAATAATTTAATTTAAAATTAGCCTACCATGGACCAAGATTCCCCCTGCTCCCCTGGGGCGGGAGGGTCGGGCCCCAAAACTCCCATCACGTTAGAATTCATACAACAGGTCTTAACCAAAGCGCTGTCCGAAATAGGATACGAAGCGCCTCAGGACGTAGTAAAAAAACTAATCGCGAGAGTGACCCCCGTCTCGAGCTGCGCAACATCACCAATGAAGACGAATAAAAATAAAAATAAACGCCAAGCGAGCTCATCGTCCGACGAAGGAGCGACGTGCTCCGACAGCACAGTCGTCGGTTCGGACAGCGAGTCCGAAAACAGTAACACCTCATTTATCCTCGTAGAGGGTAAAAATAAACGAGCGCTAAGTAAAGCGCTCAAAAAAGCGAAGGTGGCTCGCGACCAGCCGGAGATGGACATAGACCCATCATCGGCGCCCACATCCCGTGCAAACGATGCAAAGCCCTCCCCCGCCGCGGTCCAACAGACTCAGACTACGAGTACCGCCCCGGTTGAGTCAACCCGAAATCCAGTCTCCGCTTCCACGCAGGCGGTGACCGCCAAAACCGCTCCTAGGACGGGTGCCAAGCCCACCGCACCTCCTAGGCCTAAACTGCCTCCACCCATTTTCTTGCGCAAAGGCGCTAACTTCCTCCAAATAACCGCAGACTGCACCCGTCTGCGGATAAACTACAGTAAAGCCGTCCGCACCGCCGACGACGGCATTAAAATTCAATGCCCAGACGTTGAGACTTTCCGCAGTCTCAATAAATATCTCGTGGACTTCAAAGTCCATTTCACACGTACGCCCTCGAGGAGGAGCGTAAACTAAAGGCCGTTATCCGCGGCATTCCTACCGACTTCCCGGTAGACGAAATCCAAGCCGACCTCTGCGGCTGGCTTCCCTGTGCACTCGGTGCACAGACTTTGCCGCAGAGACGGCTCACCATTATGGCTAGTTCTCGCCGTCCTTCCCAGGACCGAGGAAGCCAAGAATATATTCAATAATCTGAACATGGTGTGTGGCCTCTCGGTATCCGAGTAGAGGCCCCGCACAAGAAAGGAGGTCCAGGGCAGTGCCACCGCCAGATGCGGCCACGCGGCCGCCAACTGTCATGCGGACCCGCGCTGCGTGAAATGTTTGGTCCCACATTGGACCAGAGAGTGCCCGCGTACTCGTGAGTCAGGAGAGAAACCCTCCTGCGTGAATTGTCTCCAGCAGCATACGGCCAACTATAGGGATGTCCGAAAGCCCTAAATTTATTTCTTATAATAGGCCTAATCCCAATAGGCCTAAAAGTAGGCCCGTAGCTCCACCTCGGGATCTAAATAACTTCCCGATCTTGCGGGAAACAAACCAACCCCGGCTGCCGCCTCTTGCCTCCCAACCCGTGGGTAAACCAAAGCCCACGCTGCCACCGAGGGCCGCTCCGGGACCGTCCGGAGAAACTGTCCGCCGCGAGCCACCCGTGTCGCTCCCCGCTTCCGCGACCGCGGGCACCTCATCGTTTGGAGACGACATCCAAACGGTGATGTCCATCCTTCGCGCCGTTAAGAGCTCAGAGATTTCGGAATTCGCCCGAGATTTCCGAGCGTGCAGTAACGTCGAAGAGAAACTCATGGTTCTCGTCAGATACCATCACCTGATGGTTAAATTAGAGTCCATATAAATGTCTGCACCCGGGTGTAGTAGCTTTCCTCCCTCAGTTGGGCGCCTCAAACCAAAAAATATTAGATTATTATCATTCAACGCTTGCGGTTTAACTTCGAACGTTTTAGAGTTAAAAAAATGTATGTCGGAGAACAGTATCGATATCGCTCTCGTACAAGAAACATATCTTAAACCGAATAGGCCTAAAGCCTGCAGCATCGCAGGCTATGTCCAACTACGAACGGACAGGACATACAGTAGTAAGGGGGGTACCGCTCTGTACTACAGACGCTCCCTACATTGCGGCCCTATTAATATTCCTCCACTTACAAATATGGAAGCCACGGGTTGTAGACTCGCTATGACGGGCCATAGTACACTCGTCATAGTCTCGGTCTATCTCCCGTCTCCAAAACGGTTGCTCCGGCGCGACCTAAGAGCCCTCTTTGCCTTAGGGGATGCCGTCATCCTCTTCGGTGATTTCAATTGTAAAACATAAGATGGGGCTGCCCATCTAACAATTATAACGGAATTAAACTCGACGAACTCGAGGACAGACTAGACTTCGGAATCATCGCGCCCTCTACGTCGACATGTTTTCCCATGTCGTCACACATAGACCCTCGACGATAGATATCGCACTCACTAAAGGAGTTGCACTTAATTTCAATAGTATTGAGACAATACACGGTCTCACGTCTGACCACCGGCCGGTTATATTAAAAATGGGACCTCCCGACGGCGGGAGGCCTATTCCCATCCGCAAAATTACTAATTGGAAAAGAGTGTCGACCGCGCTTGAGAAAATCGACACTCCAAACCTCAACAGCATTCCCAATGACATCGCGTCTACAGACGAGATTGACTTTGCCATAGGTGCTCTTACCAACCACGTCAGGACAGTGGTCGAGGAGAGCGAGCGGGAGGTTCCGGCATCCTCGGATCGCCGGAAGTTTCCGCCCGATATTCTCGAATTGATAAGAGCAAAAAACGCAGCTTTGCGCCGCGCGAGCGCATATCCCACTCCCGAGTACAGATCCAGAGCGCGAGCTCTCCAACGCGAAGTGAAAGCTCGCGTTCGGGAATTCCGAAATGAGAGTTGGAGCGACCTCATGGAGGAAATCAAACCATCCCACAAAGCGTTTTGGGCAGTTACCAAAGCGCTCAAAACCGAGGGATATACCCCTATACCCCACTCAAAAAACCTGATAATTCAGTGGCCATAGACGACGCGGAGATAGCAGAGTGCCTTGCAGACTCTATAGAGACTCAATGCTCACGCTTCCTCCGCACGACATCGCTCATATCAGTCGCATCGAGGAAGAGGTTCTCCAAAACCTCCCTCGAACCTGAAGACGATCTGGCTCCCGTCTCACTCAGCGAAGTCCAAACGCTAGTGAAATCACTTAACACCAGAAAGGCTCCGGGCCTCGATGGTATTAGTAATAAAGCAATCA
Source organism: Eumeta japonica (assembly GCA_005406025.1). NCBI lineage: Eukaryota > Metazoa > Arthropoda > Insecta > Lepidoptera > Psychidae > Eumeta > Eumeta japonica. The sequence goes on from BGZK01000711.1 coordinate 160,309, forward strand.
AATGCTTTTCTATACCGTTGTTAAGCTTACTGGTCGCGATTATTAACGCGTTCATAAAAAATTGCTATTTTCCTCCCGCCTGGAAGGAGGCGGAGGTTATAGGCATCCACAAGCCAGGGAAACCACGCGACCTCCCTCCCAGCTACAGACCGATCAGCCTCCTGAGCGGTCTGGGCAAACTTTCGAGAAAATTCTCAAACTCGCCTTAGCGATCACCTCCTAGGGAAAGGCCTTATCATAGATGAACAGTTCGGCTTTCGCCCAGCCCATTCTTGTCCACAGCAAGTCCTCCGCTTAGTAGAGTATGTCTCGGAGGGCTTTGAAACCGAACGTAGCACCGTAGCTGTCTTCTTTGATGTAGCCAAGGCCTTCGATAGGGTATGGCACGCAGGTCTGATTTATAAGTTATATTCTCTCCAAGTACCAGATCGCCTCATAATCACTATTCAAAATTATTTAGCAAACAGACATTTCACATTTAGGCATGAGCGCACTCACTCGACAAGACGTCTTATCAGAGCAGGAGTTCCTCAAGGCTCCACCCTCTCCTCTGCTGTACTCCGCGTACACAAACGATGTACCGCGACCGTCGTCGTCTGGCGTCCAACTCGCGTTATTCGCGGACGATACCGCGCTCTTTTACGGAAGTAGGAATAGGAGCACCGATTCACTCTCCTCCCTCCAGAGGGCCATTGACGAGCTAGGTCAATGGTTCCGGAAGTGGAGGATAGAAGTAAACCCCGACAAATCAGCAGCCATACAATTCAAGTATGGTAAGATTAGAGTCGACTCATTGTCGACAAAACACTCCCAATCTTAAAATGTTGGATGCGAACATTCCGTGGCAACGGAACTACAAATAGGAGTCACGCTCGATAAAAATCTACACTTCCGAGATCATATCGAGCGTGTTAGAAATACTGCACTTTTCTACAAAGCAAGGCTCGGGGCCGTGCTCGGTAGAAAAAGTAAACTATCTAGACGTAATAAACGTACCATATACAAAATGTGCATTAGGACGGTGATGACATACGCGTCTCCCGTCTTCGCTCACGCCGCTCGAAAGCACTACATAGACTACAGGTAATACAGAATAAATTCTGTAGAGCCGCAACGGATGCACATTGGTGTGTTCGTAATTCAATTCTCCATAGGGACTTAGAACTCCCACTATTTCCAAATATATGAAGGACGCATCGAAGCGATTCTTCGACATCGCGGGATCACATCCCAATGCGCTTTCGCGCGGCGGTTGACTATCAACCGCCGCATCCCACCCACCTATCCGTAGGCCACGAAACGTACTTACCGATCCACCTGACGCTCTTACAGCGGCAGTTGAAAGCCTTAATGACGTCAACGACACGCATGACTGACTTAGAGTAGGCCTATCCGTTAGTCAGGTCATCGACCTACTCCTACTCCACCCGGCCGCCGCTAACCGCCTCCGGCCGGGCGGGAAGGGAACCGACCCGTGACGGTTTCCTGCGACATCCTATGCCGAGACGACTTCGTCCAGGCGTCGTCCATAGCGTATGTCACGCGCCGTCGGCACTCGCATGTGCCGTCCGGCCGCACTCGGTGAAGCTATCAAAGTCGTCTGACTTGTCATCCGACTCGTCTCGACCGACTAAATAGCATAGCCGACCCAATTACTTCACTTTCAGGAGGAATTTTTTAGTGGGTTTCAGTCCCACACTACCCACGCGTACGGGCGCGAGGGTGTGCAGGATAGACATTTTTACCTCCTCCTCGTCGCAAGAAACAAAAAAACATGCTTTGATTTGAATAATTTTGTACCTTTTTCATTATTTTGGCCATTAACATAGGTAATAATTAATATATGTACCCTTACCAAATTACAGCTTTCTAATGAGAAGATTCTTTGAACTAATCCGCAAAAAGACAGAAAACGGCCAGATAAATATGGTAAAATTATAAGACTTTTTCGTTGACTATGGAATCTTAAAATTATCTTGCTTCGTATCGCAGCCGATAGGTAGTTTAGTTTTATGCAAAGAAGAAGTTTCACCTGCAAATTAATGTGTTTTAACATATATAAAAATATACAACTTACACATAACAATGATTTATAAAATGTATGGCCCATTTCTGAATAAGTGTTGCAAACGACTTGAATTAAAAAAAGCATTATTATCTCCCCAGCAGTATTATAATAAATATCATTAGCTTAGCCTTTCCGCTCTATTATAATATTTGTAACCTACGTGGTTATTAACTCGGTGATATTAATATTGAAATAAATAAAAAGCCTTTTATTTCTGGCAAAAATTTACACAATTTGTGGCAGTTTTATATTAATTTGTTTTTTTTAGTGTTATTTGTTTGTATAAATGTATATTCTTTAAAGTTAATATAATTTCCAATAAAATGTTAAATAAATTATTATTTTTTCTTTTTTTTTCTTCATTTGTCTTCACAGATGAAGGCGGTCAATGATAGCCATTTGTCTCAGTGTTGGACTATTTCTAATTAGTTCTAGCCGGCGATATTTTTAATTTCATGATCCGGCATTGTTCCTTCCAACAGGCAATCATCCTTTGCCTGTTGTAGCGAGCTTCGATGTCGTCACTCTTCTGGTCTAATTCGATGTCGTCACTCTTCTGGTCTAATGTTGATGGAAGTCAGTTTATTTTTATTTCTGGTATTGAGTTTATGTCGGCTGTTATTTCTTTTAAACATTTCTAAATTTTTTTTTACATATAATAAATTTTCATAAATGAATTGAGATTCCAGGGTTCAAATTCCAATTTCCATAAACTTATTTCTAAGAGATGCACGAGGTCCGAGTTTGTAAATTGCGTGAACGGCCCGCTTCTGCAGCACGAAAATTCTATGAATATCCGCGGCGTTTCTCCTGAGCAAGATGCCATACGACTTCAAACTATGGAAACAGCCAAAATAAACCAATCTAGCCGTTTTAACTTCTGATAAATTTCTCATTTTTTTGACAGTATAAGCGGCAGAGCTAAGCCTTTTCGCCAACTTATCTGTATGAGGATGCCATTGAAGCCTGTTATCTAAAGTAATTCCCAGGAACACGGTAGAATTAACAAACTCTAATTCTTTGTTATGTACTGAAATAGTTCCTGATCCATATCTTACATTTGGAAGTGAGAATCTAATACATTTTGTTTTCATGTCATTGACATCAACTCTCTGAACCCTGTTACTCAAATAAAACTTCAGAAGGGCGAGTGCCCGGCCTATCATCGCATATAAACGTAGTTTCTCGATCAGAGTTTCACGATAAACACAATCAAAAGCCTTGGAGAGATCGCAAAATACGCCAATTGCATCTCGCAAATCCTCCCAGGCTCTAAAAATATGTTGTACAAGCTCAACGCTAGCATCGATTATTGAGCGACCCCGAGTAAAATCGAACTGTTTATTAGACATTAATTTATTAGTATAAAAATGTACTAACAACTGATTTAGGATTAATTTTTCGAATATTTTGCTAAGTGACGGTAGTATAGATATGGGTCTAAAATTATTGGAACTTGATGCACTACCGCTTTTAAATAATAGAATTACTTTACTTTCTTTCAATAAATCGGGAAACACGCTATCATCTAAACACTTATTAAAGATAAACGTCAAATGCGGCGCAATATTATCTATAATGGAGTTTACAATTATTATAGAAAGACCATCAATATCCGCAGTTTTCTTCATGTCTGAAGATTTATACGTTTTGATAACCTCTTCAGAACTCACATGTTTCAATTTAAATTCCAAGTTAATCTTACAAATCGGACTAATTTTCTTCAGTAATGAAAAGAAAGTGATTATGAAAATTTGCGGAAAGATGCATGATCGATTCTATACGGTATATTTGTATAGGCTTCACTCAATTTTTCTCTGATTATTCAAACTTTCTTGCTTCGTTACACTTCATTTATATATTACATTTTTTTCAAAACATGTGAACCCCTGTGATTGGTTGTCCATAAACAGCACACGACCCGCGAATTGTGACTGCACAAATGCCGAGGATGAAGTAGTGAAAACTAAGTAACTGGGTAAAAAAGGTAAATAGATTCAATTAAACTAAATTTCTGAATAAATATACACATTAATTTATATTTTGTAGCTTAGTAAGATTTTCAAAGATAATCTCGTGAAAAATTTTTTTTTCTGTAGTGTGATCTTTTGTCATAAAACAGTTAAATGCTCCTTCAGTTGGCAACTCTACATATGACACACCATAGTATCAAGGTCATCTACTTTCAAAAAGTTTGAAAAACTTTATAAAACTTGCTAAGTGCTTGTTTTAAATTACTACTTTATTATAATTGTTATATTCGTGGTCAACTCGTTTTTACCTTCGTTAATAGAGACATTACGATCTACATTTTTATTCACCATAATGCGTGTAAAATTGTACCATTTTCCTATGAGTCCACCTTCAAGGGGTGCATTGCTGGCAGCAAGGGCTGTGGGCGTACCTATTGAAGTAGTATTTATTGATTTACTGAAGAAGGAGCAATTAAATGAGGACTTTGTGAAAATCAATCCGCAGCATTGTATTCCCACACTTGATGATGATGGATTTATCTTATGGGAAAGTAGGGCTATCGCTTGTTATTTGGCCGACAAATATGCCAAGAATGATCAGTTATACCCGAAGGATTTGAAGAAACGAGCTATTATTAATCAACGACTTTATTTCGATAGTTCTTTTTTATTCGTAAAAATTAGAGGAATATTCGTAAGTGCCTTTATTTTCATGTATTTTTGTAATCAAAGGTATGAGCAACAATTTCAATATGCTTTAAATTCTTTTTTAGGTATGCCTTGTTTGTAAGTCTCTGAATATAATTGTTTTTGTTAAATGGCATTAAGCATTTTAGCTGTTCAATTTTAATTATAAAGTTATCAGACATCCTTTATTTCATTAATTGGGTATTTTTTCAGTTTCCAATACTGTTTCAAGGGAAAACTACAATAGATAAGGCAGCTAAGGATGACTTGAACACAACATTAGGCTTCTTAGAGAAGTTTTTGAGTGACAATATTTGGGTAGCAGGAGACAACTACACCATTGCTGACACTTCTATTTATGCATCTGTATCAAGTTTAGTTGTGAGTTCTCAAATCATTTTTAATTTTGAGATTCAATAATATGTTTAACAGTATAATGTAAAAATGAAAATAAAGTCTACATTATAATCTTTCACAGGCAACGGGGTGGGATATTTCTCTGTTTCCCAATATTAAACGGTGGTTGAATGAATGTTCTTCTCTGCCTGGCTATGCTGAGAATGCAGATGGTGCCAAAACTTATGGAGAAGCTGTAAAAAGAAACCTTGCTCAAAAATAAAATACTAATATTTTATTTCCTGTATATAAATCAAAATTTTGTCATTTTTTTTATCAACATTTTAATATATGTATGCACTTCTATGATATATTTATATCTCTGAATTTGTTATTGTTATTTGATGAAAATAAAGTTCCATAAATAAAAAAAAAACTATTTGCTTATTATCATTATCACTAAACATTTAACATTTGCTTTATAAAATTGATATTTTGAAAATTTTCTCATTCTAATCCCGGTTTCATTTTTTTTTTATTCTAATGTGTTTTCAGTTATTCATTGAACATTGTTTCTCTGGTATTCAAAGATTTGAATAAACAGTATTTTACTTAATCATTGAAGTTGTATTCAAATAAAACTAATCCACAATGCAAACACAAAATTAATCATTATATAACTTTTGATAAATATTGCAATTTTAAAATATCCAATAAGAGTTTGAATGATTTATGAATAAGGGGAACATTAATAAATAGTCTGCAAAATAAAAGATCAATGTGACATGTCACATTAGACGATGCAAGGTATAATATTATTATAAAAAATAAAATTTATAGATTTTTACTATTATGGTCATATAGCTTTTAATGTCCATTGCTAAAAATTAACAATAAAGGTAATAGTGGGACATAATACAAAAAAACTACTGATACAGAGATTCAGTCATTAAATCTTTACAATGAAAATTGAACTTTGAATTTTTAGGGTCACCTAAGTGATGAATAATATTTTTTTTTCTATATACTTGATTATTTGTTGCAATTGCAATATTGATAATCGTTCATAAAATTCAATACCAAAGCCATAAGCATGAGACTTTTTGGATTATGAATATATGTTCTCCTGTCACACATTCTGTTACTGCTCCACATTGAATATAATACAAAAAAATACAAAGAAGTAATTTATTTGACTGAATCAATGTGAAATTGGATGTAGTATAATAACAGGCTAGTAAATTTTACAATAGTAATACAGAGGTAACATTATATGTAAATAATTGTATAAAAGTAGTACTAACACCTATTTATACATAAGTGGTCAGTCACAGTCACAAATTAGTTGTAATACTCAAGGCTATTTTACACTACTGTGTTTATGTATTTCGAGAAGGTACTAAATAAAATACATTTTTGTTATCGGCTCTACCTGTTGGCCATGTCATCGTAGACGATAATGTTGATTAGATAAGCATTTAATAATTTAAAGTTTGCTATAACTGTTTGTAATATTAACAATAATGAGAGTAAAATTATACCATTTTCCTCTTAGTACACCATCTAGAGGGGCGCTACTGGCGGCGCGAGCTGTGGGAGCACCAATTGAAGTCGAAATTATAGATTTGTTCAAAGGAGAACAGCTAAAAGAAAATTTCCTTAAAATCAATCCTCAACACTGTGTTCCCACTCTAGATGATAATGGATTTATTTTATGGGAGAGTAGAGCTATAGCTTGCTATTTGGCTGATAGATATGGCGAAAATGACCATTTGTATCCCAAGGATTTGAAGAAACGAGCTCTCGTTAACCAACGACTTTATTTCGATAGTTCATCTTTATTGGTGAAGCTCAGAGCTGTCACGGTAAGTCTTTTATAAATATAAAGTGCTCAGTGTTGTGAATAAGACTGAAAGTAAGATCTGGGATGCATAAACAGGAATGGGGCTTACGGATAAATTTTTTCTCGGCAAGCATTGCAGAAAAGTTTCACCAAGGGTCAAGATCTTTTGAACCATTCATGATGTGAGTGCAGATTGATATAGGCACTACAATCTATACAGGGGCTCCAGTGCATCAGAATAAATGGGGCGTACACTGAATAGTTTGAAATCTGCAGAGATGTCAGTCAGGGATGCATAATATCACTATGGCTATTTAACCTATTCATGGATGACTGTCTGTATGATTTGAAACTATGAGTGTGGATTAAGAATGAATGAGTCGTCTGTCAATTTCTTTCTCGACAACCATGTAATCTTTGCGCCGTCGACGGGCGAATTGCAGGCGATGATAACTAAAATGAATGATTTCGTTAAGAAGAGGTATGAAAATAAATGTCAGCAAGATGAAGATCATGGTGTTCAAAAGAAGTGAAAGCACCGTTGAATGCAATACATACATAAATAGAAAGTTGGACAAGTCGAAATAGTTTGTATACTTGGGTAATCTGTTTACAAATAATAGATTACATCCATCATGTTTACAATACATATATATCGATATAAATACACATAGTCGCTTAAGTTTTAACACCGCGGAATGAAATGACAACTTTTCAAGAGAGCAAAAAAAATAGTGCCTTTTTATATATTGTGATCATAATACTATATTTTTAATGATAATTTATAAAAATAGATCAATTTCAAGATGTTTGTGTTGGTTGTTATAAAAAAATCATGATTTGTATTATTTTTCTGACTTATGCCGTGTTACTGCTGAGTTATAAATACACTGTAAATATCTTTAAATCATTTGTTTCAAATAAAATGTAAATTGCGAGTAGACTTATATCTCTTAAAGAAATAACAAAACATAAATCATTTATTTCTACAACTTTTTAACAGATCTTAACTATTCATTACAAATAATTAATATTTTATTGCACTGTTTGTTAACCTTGATAATTGTTTGGTACAATATTTAAATCACATCAAAAAGGAACATCAGTTCTACTTAAATGCTAAATGAGTCCTGCCTTATGAACTTAATTATCAAAAATAACAAAAATACAATATAAATCAGTCAAAATAAAATCTTAATGAAGTACTGTAAAAACTATATATAAATGAATTTAGTTTTTGAGCCTGGTCTTTTCCTATTATTTTTGGTTCTTTTGGGCAAATTCTTAGTTACCCTGAAAGCTTAACTTATAATTAATAATGCCCTCAAATCTGTGACTGTAGGATCGTTTTACGACTCGGCCAGGGCAGATTGACTCATACAAAAAAATCATTTTTGTTTGAGTAGTCATTAAAAAAGTTATAAGATAAAACCTAAACAATAAAAGGTTGTTTTGATCGAGCTTCCTTAGAAATCGAGGCTTACTGGGAAAGCAAATATATCTCCTTATTTTCAAACCTATATTCAATTGCACTGCAGCTGAAGACACATTCCATTTGAGTATGACCTTTTTCATGAAATTTTTGCTTTATTATGACGTTATATTCCATGGCTAAATCTAAAAGAGAATTAGCTAAAATGTTTCAGTATTGGGATGTATATCCGTCAGAAAAAAGAATAATTGCCATAGGTTTTTCTCAGGCAATTTATGATACGTGATGCAAAAACAGAAGCCACTAATCCTGCATTGTACTCGTCAAACCAATAAATGGACATTTTTTGTAGCTAAGTTAAACATTGTGAACACAGAGTTTTGTGTTATAACACAAAGCACTAGCTTGCAACATAGGACAAAATTTTACTGATTGGAGACAAGCATGTGTGCTTCTCCTGCTAATGCTCGGCCCTTGTCTTTTTTTTCTCCTCTCTGGTTGCTTCTTTTTGAATGGTGTGGTTGTGATAGATGTCTTCCCTAATATTACCTGCTTTGAATGCACAGCGTATGTCACACTGATCTCTTTTTAGATTAAATAAACTTAAATCCTTTTCTTTTAAAATTTTGTCAAAGGCCCATCGGCTGACCGGTTCTTTATTTACTGAATTATATGTATTACAATAAATTTTGAAAAGATGATTCTTGGTTTTGATGATAGGCTTTAAATATTTTCTAGAAGCGGTAGCTCTACAGTAGTGAGAAGGTATTTTTGGAAAACTATTTAGAAAGTCTTTTAGAAAAGTTATCTCATCTTTCTTAGAGTGTCCTTTTAAAACTTTATGAATAAGTTCGGGTTTCTTTGGCATTCCAAGCCTAAATGTCCATAACCAATAGCGCACTGTTCATTTTTTACGGAACATATTCAAAAAGTATGCTTGCAGACTTGACACGTCCATTCAAGTTTCTACAAAATACTCTTTGATCTCACTACGCCTAGATGATGATGGTTTAGATTTGACCTGCTTTTTTGGGAATACCTGAACATTCGAGGACCAATTATTCGGGCTGGCCTAATAGTATTATGTAATACCCTAAACTTTGGTCCATTGCTATCCCGTGGATACTGTAAATATTCTTCTCTTTCCATTATAAGTTTCTTGCTATTATTTTTAGTCCAGTTTTTGTTCTTAGAACATCCTTTAAAACATCTTTTTCGATCAGAATTAAGATCACTATTTTCGATCTCGTCATCCACTAGCAAAGGGCTTGCAATCGGTAATGGAAGATCTGTTGTACTTTTCATTAATATAGGCTCTATCACACTTATTGGTCCAAAATTAATATCAACAGCTTCGTCATTAGATGCTAACATACTAAGCGAGTGAACTTAATATGTTACCGCCATTACATTGTCATGGCATTCGGAAAGTTTATGTACACCCGCCTCGCCGCTTACGTTGACATTGTCTGGTATTATAACAGGCAAGTTGTTAATGTCGAAGTTTTCCAAGTTATCCTTGGTGGTGACATTTACATTTTCCTTTTTCGGTGGTATTTTTATTCCTAGTTGTTTTCATAGGTCAATAACATCATCATTACCGATTTCGTAGTCCATGGCGCATTGATATCTGCAAATTTAAAATCTTGTATTATCAAACCGTTATATAAAACACCGCGTAAATAAAATAACATTTTTATCTTAGTTTTTATAATAATATACATGATATTTAGGCTTAACTATGCTTAAAAATCAAATATCAAGATTCTTTCTCTTAAATAAGCACATAATATTATTTATATGAATTATATTTACCTTGATTTACGATGTATTTCTTCGGAGCAAAAGTCACCGCCTGTTACGAGAGTAAACTCACGCGCTGTTTTCGTGACGATTCTCACGGCACGTACACGTACAAATACGCTATGTTTTTGTTTTCAAAATAAAACGCTTCCATTGGCTGAATCCCATTTTCTGATCGATCTAGAGGTGCGTCTTTCGATTCTCTATCGAATGACATGCAAAAGTCAAAATGGCAGTTTTCGGACTTCCGTGGTGTTAGAACTAAGCGAAGAAAAGAACCCTGCTTGCTATTATGATTAGTGTCTCACGAATCACGACAAACGCGTTTGGCTATTCATAACGGTATAAAAGTTGGATATGGCAGAAGAGAAATGGAAATACAACCAATGTAGTTGAGATGCGATCTCTGAATAAAATAAATAGTAAAGGTGGAGTGTCTTTAAAAGATAGATGAGGGATCAGTGATCCAGAGAAAGGTGTGGTTTGAAATATGTAGTACCTAGAGCATAAAAAGGTATGTTGTGATGGTGTGGCCATTTGTAAAGGATGAATAAAAGTAAACTGACAAATCTATAGAGCGAATGTATCCAATCGAAGCGTCGGCAAAGGTCGCTCTAGAAAATCATATATAGACCAAATTGGTGGCATATTAAAAAAGGGTCAAATTTTGAGTCCCCGAAACCAACGAGACTGCATGAAAAAGATTGATTGATATCAGTGAAGAGATACGCAAATGTTGTACTATGCGAAAACCTGTAGTCTCTGCCTATCGTCCTGGGAAATGACGTCAGTTTATAAAGTTCTAAATGATGAATTTTTATGCTGTTCATAAGAAAAGTTGGTAGTTCAATTTCTTCATCTATCCTTGCTCAAGATAAGTAATAAAAATTATTAGATTAGAATTAGTGTCCATAACTCAATATGGAGAGCATATTGGTGGTCATACTAAGGTTTGGTCACTGTCGACAGCATCGATAATTAATCAATGGATTTCACCCTGACGCAATTATTGATATCTATTTCAAGGCCTTTGTGCTTCAAAAAGCATAAGAAGTTTTCGGTTAGGATAACAATTGTTAAGCTTAGTCATCGTTTACAGTATGGGCTGAGAACATTTTGCAATAATAATCTTAATTAACCAATTTGAAATCGACCAGCATGATAAAATATGATCCACACTACCTCTTCACTGGGACGAGACATGGAATGCAGTAAGATGCTTCTAAACTGCTACACAGCATGTATTCTCATATATATCTTTGATCTATAGTTTGTTATTATCGTATTATTTAGCAGTGGTGGCTAAGTTGTCAAGAACATTGCCTTTAAGTATCAGGTGTGAATTCGAATGGAACAATGCAACTGCACAATGCAGCCAAGAAAGTAACCCGACATTTTTTTCAAAATTTAGGCTGCATACAAACATTAATCTATTTTTGAGATGTTTGCTATTCATTATACAGATATTGAAAGGGACAAACAAAGTAACAGCATGCGAGATTTCAATGTTCAATGAAAAAACATAAATGAATGAAGGAAAAAAGAATGTTGAATGCAATTTATTTATTCGTCTGCTCAAATGTTTAGGATTTGAGCAGAATTATTTTTTAAATCCATTCATTCGCTCCCTGCCATGGAGAACATACTAAATAATCAGTCCCAGACATTGCCACTATATCAGTGACATGTTGTTAACAACTCCTAACCTGCATTAGCCCTGCACGAAAGACCTATGGTTTAAACCCCCTTAATTTGCAGTAATATAAATATGGGAGGTATGCCTCAGCATTGAGCTGAGAAAGTTCTAGTACAATTATTTATAAATTATGATTAGCTTCAATGCCAAAAACATTTAATTATTTTATTATTATTGCATATAAAAACAATTTATAATCTGAATATTAAAGCAAGATTGCAATAAGTTTGTTTGAATTATTGAAATCATGTTTGTACTGTGTATTTTATTGTCATGTGCAGCATCCAGTATTATTCCAAGGGAAGACAACCTTTGACCATGCATCTAAGGCTGACTTGGACACAACGTTGGATTTCTTGGAAAAGTTTTTGAATAACAGCACTTGGGTGGCCGGAGATAACTATACTATTGCCGATACTAGCATTTACGCAACTGTTTCCAGCATAATCGTAAGTATATAGGTCTTTTAAAAATTAATTAAAACATTTTGAAGTGAACATTAAATTGTGTTTAGAAGGCAACCAAATAGGGTAAGTGTGGGTATTACCGCGGCTAGATGTGAACGTCTAACTTTAAAAGCATATTTCAAAGATTCACTATAAAATATCGTCTTAATTTTTTTTTTCTTGTCGATAATCAACTTATTTTAAACTTTGAAAAAAATTAAGAGTATGATTTTATGTTGAATTCATTAAATAATTAACATTTGAAAAGAAATTATAAGTGCTAGTATTACCGTGGACCTTAAAATGACTTGTGACAATTACCGCGCTACAATTACCGTGGACGTTACAATTACCGTGTGACAATTACCGCGGAATCTGATGGAAAAATTAATAGAATAAATTATAAGGACAAACGTTTAGTAAAACAACAGTTTTTATAAAAAATTAACTTTAATAAGGCACAGCATGTTTCAATTTTGGTATATTGACTAATACAATTAAAACTATTAGATACATAAAATATTTAATTCAGTCAATATCATTATTTTTCATTTCTGCTTCTTTTGAAGTTCAGCGATTTGTCTTTTCAATTCAGCTGCTTCTTTTTTCAATAATGATTCTTCTTTTATTTTGTTTTAATTTCAATTTCTTTTATTTTTGTTCTTGTTTTATGATTTTTGTTTCTCTTTCTCGAGTTTTATTTGCTCCTTTCTAAGTATTTCTTCTTCTTTCGAACACGCTTTTTCTTTTTCTTATAATCTCTTGTTTTCAATTTTAATTTTTCTTCTTAAACTATTGCTTCTTTCTTTGACTGTATTTCGTTTTCTTTGGCTTTTAATCGATTGCCATTGAGTGCTGGTCAGCACAGATGGAATTTTCATCGAATTAATTGCACGTTTTTATTTTGTTGAAAGATCACACCTTGGCCAATGTAACAGTTTTGAAATGGATCAGAGAATTTTTCAACTTCTAGGTCACAATTATTAGAGACATCTTCAAGTGGAAGAATTTTTCCCTGTCAAAATTTTCAGAAGTTGAAAGAGAAATCGATTAAACTTTCCAAAAGCTAATCCTTCAATATTCTTTGTATTTTCTTGTCGTTTCTAAATTACTTATTGTTTCACTAGATGAACTTTTAATCTATTGAAAACTTTTTAAAGTCAATAGGTAGCATTAACATCCAAGGGACATAGTCCACATGCCTTGAATCCATGTTCCATGATTAAGTACGAAAACCGCGGTAATACTGACATGCAGCAAAGTCCGTGACAATTACCGCGGCAGTAAATTAAAAGTGATAATCAATTAAAATTCAATATTTGTTAGGATTTTAAGCATTAAAAGTATAATCTTACTCTGAGATGTAATAAATATAGATCTTAAAGCATTAATTCATAGAAAAATACATTTTAATCGAACCTACAATTGCACACTAACTGCAAAAAAACGATGACATTTTCTTTTCAAACGATCAATCAGTTTTCAATCATTTATAACAAACTAAATAATTAAATTTCATACCGGGGTCGTTTCTTAATTACATTTTAGAATCAATATATTTATTGCTGAATTTTTTTGAAATTACAAACAATTGTGTGTAATTAGTTTGTAATGTAATGAAAAAAATCCGCGGTAATACTCGCACCCGCGGTAATACCCACACTTACCCTACCAAACTTTGTTAATTTACAAAAAAAAAAAATTGAAAGTAGTGTTGCATAGGTGTGGAAGTGAGAGACGAAACTCAAACTGCATATGAAATTTACGGCGCGGCAGAACGGGCTCTTACACATACTTCTGTGAAAAAGAGATATATGGAAATATAGAATATATTTCCATATATTATTTTATATTATTTATTATTTACAATTTCCATATATTATTTCCAGTATGGAAATATAGAATATATTTCCATACAAATAAAGATATGGAATAAAGTGGGGAAATTAGATACCGATACTCAATACTAGTGCAGTTTATAATATATGTTTGAAATCCTATTTTCCCAAAAGATCTTTTATTTTAATTTCGTACATTATTTTGTAGGCACTTGGTTGGGATATGTCCATGTTTCCAAACATAAAACGTTGGCTCACAGAATGTACTTCTTTACCTGGCCATGCTGAAAATGAAGACGGAGCTAAAGCTTACGGCGAAGCAGTGAGAAAGAACCTGTCTCACCAATAAAAGATAAAATGAATATTTTAAAGTATATTATATTTATATATCTTTAAACGTCCTTTAATTTTTTTTTACATACATAAATGAATTATGTACAAACATAACTTTTAATATTATTATGGTTATAATTTGACATAAACTTAAAATTTGAAAAAGTATATTAGTTTTATGTAAATATCTTGACATGCATTAATATCATTTATAAAATTTGTACACAAGCTGGTGTTCATTTCGCACCCTCCTTCCGATAACCAAGTTTGATCTATATCCAAGTTTAAACATTATATTGACAACTTCACCTGGAATGTTTTCTTTTATAAGCAACAAGTAAAATACACCATCATCGGCGAGCATCTTTGGTATCTCATGTAACAGTCTGTCTGTTACTTCCCTGCCTTTCGCCCCTCCAGCCCAACTAGCTGATATGTCTTTAACTCCACATTCGCTACTCTCTGTCACCACATATGGTGGATTGAATATTATCACATCAAATTTGTTATTGACGAAACTCATACCCAAATCCATATTTACACTATCTAAAGGCACTCCATTATGACTTGCCGTATGGTGAGTCATGAGACAAGCTTTAAAATTTATATCCGTGCTTAAACAGAAACAATTTTGAAATGCCATACCGAATGCAGTAACTATAATACCACTTCCTGATCCTATTTCTAAACATATTGCAGGATTTTTAGTTTTTAAATAAGACAAATCTTGTTCTAGAGCATCAATGAGTAGAAAGCTATCTTCTGCTGGTTCATATACATATTTAAACTCTACTTTGTCTATATGATTTTGATAAGGGGTTTCCATCATAACATTTACGACTTATCCAAAGATATACCGCTAGGCCCTTGTTCTGGTTCAATCTTGTCAGAGCCAGTCAAGATGGCTGTTCGAACTCCTTTTTCAAGACCCACAGACCGCCGCAAATCGTTTAATCTGTCCTGAAAAATAGATGAGAATATAAAAATTATTTCACCATAAATCAAAGTACACATTTTATTATTAAGTACAAATTCGATTTCCTTCTATTATGGACCTACCAGTAGTTATTTCTCTAGGGTTATTGCTGTTTTGGCTATTGGCTAGTGTACCGGCTAATATTTACGCTGACTTTATGGTACTTAAAGCATTTCAATAGAATTTTTTTTTCATAAATGAATTAAACAGAAACACATTTATAACAATTCAGAAATGCACCAATACTATCCTTGTTTATAATCTTTTTTATTCCTAGTCACAAAGAAATGTGTTTAATCATAACTATAAAAATTTATTTCATCTCTCAATCGAATTATTCGGTGACTGGTGTAAAGTAACTGGTGAGTTGGCAGTCACACTCAATTGACTATTGAAAATTTAAGTCCAAGAAGTAATTAATTTTATACAAAGTGGTAAAAAAACCAAAAGCACGCACCTGTGATGCTTGTAATATATTCAAGACCACTGTTATTTTGTGTTTGCAAGCAATGAGTTTCTTTACATAGAGCTCCAAATCAGGCTGAGCGTTCAATGCTTCACGCACTTTCATTAACTCTTCATTCAGTGATTCTATTTGCTGCCTCAACTCCAGTTGTGAAATTCTAAAACGATAAATTATCATCCAGTTTAAATCACCAATGGTCAATCATTCAGCATATGTCACCATTTTGGTATCTATAAATCACTAAATACGTATTATACAGAGGGGTATAAATAATAACTCTTACAATGGTCTATGCTAGCTAATTGATAGTTGTGTGTATGAAGTTTCTAATCTATTCATTGTAATATACACAATTATTAGTTACTAGTAGTAGCAGTGCTACAACCATGGTTTGACATGTGGACCTGATGAATGGTTTCACGTGTGGACAACGATGGATGACAACCTTTATAAGTTGTCAATCCACCTAATGGAGAGCTGAATCAAATTCAAAAATATATGTATTTCATAGGTCATTGTATAATACTTTAAATATATACTTTCAGAAGATATGTGTTCTTCAAGTAGACAAACTACTTGAGAAATGAGAAACTACAAACTTGAGGCTATACTAAGGGGGTTTTGAAAATCTGCATGATAATCTGTGGATTTTTAAAAACTGATAATGTAGATAGTTTAAAACCTCTTACAGTAATGCTTTTATTAAATTTTTCTTTGTATATTGACTTGTTAATTTATTCTTTGATGCAAAAAAATTATTTGATATTAATATTTTTTCAAATTAAATTAAAATTTCTCAGTTAAATAATCTTATTTTTTAATGAATACATTAATTTTTCATTAAATTTTCTCAGTTAAATAATCTTATTTTTTAATGAATACATTAATTTTTCATTAAATTTTACAAATATTCTTATTTGTGAAATTTTATGAAAAACTAATCTAACAAAAATTTTAATTTGACTTTTTAAGATTTGTGTAGTCAATCGAAATCTATATTAATAACTTTAAGGTGTACAACTTAATAGATTCCAATTTTAGTTGATCCAATAATAGAGAATAGACAACAATATGATAAGTTATTTAAAATATATTGGTTAAGGAAAATTATTTGTATTTAGACAATATTGGTTTTAATAGAATATTTGCCACACTATTTATTTAGAATAGTGATGTGTGTTGTGTGCAATAGCCATTCTAACATCCTTGAATGCTCTATTGTGTGAAGTGTTAATTTGCAAAAATCCATAATTCTAATTATGGATTTGCATGCCGCATCTTGCAGGCAAGTGTCCTTGAATAACACTACTTGGAAGGAATGACTAAAACTTAATATATATAATAAAAACCGACCAAAAACTTGTCGGACCATTCTCAGTATAGGATTCCAAAGCCATCATTACAAGGGAATGCACCATAGGTGAAAAAACTACATTCTTACACTTTTTTCCATGTTTCCTGCACAGTAAAAAACAAGTAGGTATGTCGCCTATTACTCTTAAATTAATGAAAACTAAAATGTACCAGCAAAAGAGTATTTTCATGGCACTTATGTTTTTTTATTGAAAAACACAGTTATACAGCAATAAACCAAAAACGGTACATCTGATCACGTTTAAAAAAATTTTCCTTAAAAGTATTAATTGCTACTTTTGTAATTTTTTTCCTTCTTTTTAGATATATGGTATAAAAAATAAAAGGGGGAGCATAATTTATGTTATTTTAATTGTAGATCTGTTATTGACTAAAATTTTTGAAATATTCTATCACCAATTTATATCCAAAACGCCCAAAAGGTCTACATAATAAAATTTTTACAGCCACAATTAACAGACAGGAAAGCATATCTACCTATTACCATATATTCAAAATAACATAATTGGTAATTGTTGTTGAAAATATCAATTTTATTTTGTCTACATTCCATTAAAGCTGTTAGCTATAACTATAGTAATGTTGTGAAATACTGAAAATTATTTTTTCTGCTCGCTACATTGATCTGGTACAATGCTTGAAAATCCATAGTAAACAGGTGGTCAGGACAGATTGTCATAAATAAAGTGACTGCTGGTAGATGCATGTAGTTGTAACATGCAAATAACCTGGGCATATCCTGTAGTCCCATAGATACGTGCCCCTAAATGATAAATAAGTATAAATCATAAAAAATCATGGCATTGGTATCACTTCATAGCACTGGTTTACCATTTTTATTACTCGCGCCATCTATTAATTTTGTTGGAACTAACTTGGTGTGGTGATGCAGCAGTGCCAATTAACTACACGTAGTACTACTGCTCTGCCTTTACATAGCTAGAAGATAAACTGGGACTTGCTTATATGTTCATATAATGTATCATTACTTATGTACACAGCAAAATGTGTGTGAAAATATATACATGAATTTAAATTTCGGAAGCAAAGCCTCTAACCCATCCATATCATAATTATAAAGTTTTTTCATCAATTTGTTATGGTCATTTTTAAAGCAAAAGATTGACTTCCTATAATTATTTAGTGAATTTATAAAAAAAAATAAAATACATCTGTGCTGGCAAAGTGTCCTTAAATAAATTAAAATCTGCCATTTTTTGGATTTCATCTTTTGATATTATTAATTGTGAAAAGGAAGAAATTGAATACATAATTTTTTTTCTAAATATGTTTTCAAACATATTTTCTGAGACAGAAATTTTATATGAAATATTATAGAAAAAAGTTGTGACATTATTTACTGCATTGAAAATGAAAGAGTTTGAAACATTCATGAAACTATACAGAATTAAATTTGATAAACACTCTTCAACCAAAATCAAATTGATTGAACAACAGCAGTTGTTCAATCAAAACAACTCTTGTTTCGGAATCCAATTGTGACCGAACTAAAAAAAATATGTTATTAATACTGTTCAACAGTATTACAGATGCATGTTTAGGGAGATTATTGACAATGTTCTGAATGAGTGTACTAGTCATTACAAAAATTGAAAAGAAAAGTTTTTTACCCTATTTGCTAGTGAAAACTTTCTATTGCATAAATTTTCCAGAAAAATCCATCATATTATAAAAGTCAGGTAGGGTAGATAGATACCCATCTTCGGTGGATCACTAGCCGAAACAATGTAAAAACTAGTAAGTTTTAACATTGTTTTGTCTAATTTTGACTACCTTGTAGTCTTATATATACTTAGCCCCTAAATGATAAATAAATATAACTAGTAAAAAATCATGCTATTAAATTACGTTATTTGATTTCATCACATCTATTAGTGTTTTTGATAACTAATTTTCACACGGAACCAATGTGACAATTGATGTGAATCACTGTAAGCGGTGTATGCAGGCTGAACTAGTGCCTAACCAAAAGCACGAGTCAATGCTTATGAGCCATATTAAAGGGCTCAAGTCGTGAGCATATACACAGTAAAATTGCATGCAGCATGCAAAAGATGCATGCAAATATGTATGTGTGTTAAGATTTCAAAAGCAGAACTATTTTACATCGCGTTCCATTCCATATACTATGATTTCTAGAAATTTTACCTTTTGTTAGTTCTTTTTAGGACATGTTATTGACTGTCTAGGTAATTATTTATTACATTTATGGTAAAAAAAATGCCTGTGCTGGTGAAGTGTTCTTAAATAAATTAAAATCTACCACTTTTTCTACATTTTCATGTAAGAAAATGATTAAATTAATTTCTCAGGGAAGGAAATTTGAATGAATTTTTTTTCTAAATACATTTTTAGCAAATTTTTTGAGACAGATAATTCATATGAAATATTATAGACAAAGACTAGTGACATTGTTTATTGTGTCTGAAAAAAGAAAGGGTTTAAAACTTTCATGAAAGTATACAGAACTAAATTTGATATCAACTGTTATTGTTTTGAAATTTAATTACGACCAACCTAAAAGAAAAAATGGGATCAAAAATAATATCTTTCAACACATACATAGTACTATCTGATCCCAAATTAAACAATGAGACTTCTATTGTATTAGATAGATGATACAATTAATATTTAGTTTTATTTGTAAATATATACACATAATACATAGAAATTTACTATGACTGAATATAAACATTAATTTTTAATTTTATAAGTAAAGATTTGTCTTGTGTGGGAATTGAATTCATGCTCCCAGCACTATAAGTAAGATCGCTACCAACTGCACCGAATAAACAGTCAAGTATTGATGATGTTGAACAGCTTTACAAACATGTGTTTTGCAAGACTATGTTTTTTGAAAGAACGTCATAGTCGCTATAAAAATTTAAAGACTTGTTAAGTTTGTTAACCTATTTGCTTGTTAAAAGTTTTCTTCTTATTGTATGAATTTCCCAGAAAAAATTGTCATACAGTGAGTCATGTAGGATAACTAGGCAGCATTGATGTAGTACCAACCGAAAATATGACAAAATTGGTAAGTTTTTTTAGCCACTGGTATAGTGACTGGAGCCAGATTAATAGGCAGATTATGGGAGTCATAATTTGTTAAAGAATGATATTGAACTATTTAATCTTTACTTATATGTTCTCACAGAATACATTCAGATACATAGACAAAAGACAATTTGATTTAAGAAAGTAAGGTTTTGAGAACTAAATATTGTCATGATGCTTAGACTAGATATACACATTTCAGGAGACTTATCACTACTGAAATCTTATGTACTACTTGAAGGGCGAACACAGTGTTTTTCTCTTCAGTTCTAAATGGCTTAATTTTCTAAAAGCAAGCAGTGAGAGATTATTAAAATCAATTCCATTTTAGTGTAAAAAAGTATTACACACACAAAACTACAAGTAATGCACATACTATATTCTTAAAATTGCTGAGATGCATGATTTAAAAAAATTCTTAGTAAGCTATGGCAATGGATTGAGCAGACTGTTGCTATGGATGGTAAATTAATAGTGCTTTATTTAATTTTATATAGTTTACTTCCCTATCTGATAGCAGCAATAAGAGCATGTCTTACTTTACTTCAGCAAAATTAAATAATGCCTTTTAGAATGGATACCGGAGACCTTTATAACCTCCTCTTCGTTCATCTAACATTTCTAAAACAACTTGTAGACGAAAACCCGCACTATAATAGCTTAACGAATAGGCTAATATCATTATTGAATGATTACCTCGTTGCTCGTACTCTGTCATCTAACTGATCAATACACGGTTTCAATAGCCCAAGTAATCCTTCAGCCAAAGTGTCTCTCGTAGGATTATCTAGAAGATTTCCAGTGTTTTCATCAGCTGATGTAGTCGTGCTTTCTGTATCGTCCATACTTACAAGTCGAATTAAACTTGTAAAAACATAATGGTATTATCGTAACTGTTAAAGATATCCTATAACATTTTATTGTAAAACTATATACAATTTACCATCATGTTTAAAGCTACTTTATGATCGCTATTACAAATTTATAGTATAGTTTGTGCTACTACAGCTACCACGTCTCAATCACAAATTACATATAATTAGCATTCAGCTCAATCATCAAATTACTTTTGTACCGATTAGTGTTGCCAGCATTCTCAAGTGAAAAGTTATCTGGATGTTTTAAAAAAACCACCCAAGCGCGATTTGGACTCGCAGACGAAGGATTTTGTACCACCGCAGAACATTGAACTACCGCTTATACTATATATAATAATATTACATTTATATTTTTTAAAAATAATTAATGAAAAACAAGGACAAAAATTAAGATTGAAAAAAAAAACGCCAAGAACACGAATCGCTTATAAAGACTAGTTCTCCTCTTCACTTTTATTGTTTTTATAACGACTATAATAATACATACTGTATCCCAAGAGTCTTCCTTCCTATTACCATTATTATAATCGAGCAAAAAACCACAAAAATCTATTTTCTTGTATAGGGTCCATGAATTTTTAAGTTAATTATTTTTTTATTATTTTTACACGATGAAAATTTTAGCTATCTACCTGTTACAGTTCATAAGATATAATTCGATGACATACATTACATACATACATACATACAGGACGGACAGCGGAAGTTTAGTAAAAAGATACCGATTTCTGTTACGAAACCATAAAAAGAAAGGAAACATGTCTTGGAAGCGCGATGGGGATTTATAATTTTTAAGAATACATTCCAAACTAACTTTCCGATCGCGGATTAGACCGTATGGAGATAGAATGCATTTCTTTCATCGATCAACATTCATGTTATTTCAAATATCGGATCAACTTTTAATTATAATTACGACATCGACCCTGATTACGATTCCGTTCACGTTTCCCTTCACTGATTTTCAGTCCCGGTCCTATACCCCAGTTTGATAATGATTACATTTTAAAATTTGGTCCCAGTTTCGGCTATCAATTCTGCTTCCCGCGTTGCTTTCTATTTAGTTTCCGCTACCGGCCATTGGGAAGGAAGGCGTGAAAAATGCTATAGTCAAAATAGAATATGTGCTATATTATTCGCGAATAGTGTAGCTTTCTATAAATGAAAGAATTTTTACAATAGGTGTAGTAGTTCGTTTCAATAGTACAAATAGGCTTATAAAGTTAAGGACTAATACTAGTGTAGGTCCATAAAAATGCGCGTATATAAATACAACGTTGTGCAAAAATTTCACAAGATCGAATCGTAAAGAATTTTTGGAAATTTGCGATTTTGGAAAAGAAAAATAATTATATATAAATTTCATTCATTCTTAAGAATAAAACATGAAATATCTTGCAATGTGTAAAAAAGGTAGAGTGGGTAAATAAGCACATCTTTTGTAATACTGAAAGTATGCATATATTTTTTGTGATGCCCCCTTAAAAGCTTCCTTTTGATAAAAAACAATGGGAAAATTTTCTTTCTTTTTTAGTTCAAAACAACACGTGCTTCTAGACGATCTAAGTTAATTTTGGGTATAATCATCTTTTTTGAGAATTTTTCATGAGAAATATAATTTCATTTTAACATTACATTATTTAATTAATAATTTATCCAGAGTAACTGAGACGAATTTTGCAAAGTAAATTCTATAAAAACTGTAGACATATAAAAGCATGAGAATCAATGGTAAATGATGGGATTCCATAAACCTTGTTGGCAACTTGGAATTGGAATTATTATGGGTCTTTAAACGAGACATCCAGCGCATGCGCATCCAGAATTTTTTAAGGCATTTTCATGAAAACTCATACATAACTGCTCATAGATGTACAAAAAGCCCAAAAATAGATGAAAAATTAAAATACGAGCTTGAATTATGAAGTAGATTAAGCTTGTTAAAAAGTTGTAAGTCAAATTCATTACTTAAAATGATAACACTGAAAGTGTTACATTGTTAACTATTTTCAAATCTCAAAAACATATTATTTAATAAGATATTTTCAGGGAAAAAATGAATATAGCCAAAAATTAACTTAGATCGCCTAGAGTCATGTGTTGTTTTGAATTAAAAAAAATCCAGGTTTTTTTTCATCAAAAGGAAACTTTTTAAGGGGCGTCGCAAAAATTTATTACGACCACCCTAATTCACATAGTTTTGATAAAACATGCAATCATGATACATAATAAAATTTTGATACTTCAGTCTTGGCATTAAGCGACTAATGACAAAGGCAATATACATTGAAAGTTTAATTTGTCTGCGTTAAAAACCAAAGAATTTATAAATCAACAATGAAAGAAAAAAGCTCGCTTTAGTATAAAATGTTCGAATCTACTTCAATTTCGGATCCCATCTAAGTTGGTACCACGGCTTGTGCAAGATGGAACGTATCTTTTCGGAAATATTTATAATTTCCGTTTTTTTTAAAGCAACAATGCCAAAGTAACTATAACAAAAATAAGTCATTTAAAAAAACACTAATAAAAAATTATTAGTCTTAAGCACAACCCTAATAAATGCTCTATTAGACTGTAACTGCGAGCGCGGTTGTTGGGTCGCAGCATCACATGAAGAACTCACATTTAGCTCTACGCTTGGGCACCACTATATATTATTTTTAAAGAATTTATTTAGTCACTTACTTACAAATTACACTTGATGTTAACAATGATGTAAAGGTTGCCAAAGATATTATTACATTAGTTTTTGATTTTTCACATGTATTCCACTTATCTCTAAAGAAGCAAGGTAAAGTAAGGCAAATTATTGCGCAAACGATACACCAGCACGTAATGTAACTTGTAGACTCGCAGGTTGTTGACAGTCAGTGTAAATTTCATTATAAAGTCTTAAAGCCACAGCAATGTCATCTTTGCAAACTCTAACAATAAATCATGTTTGCATATTCGATAACAATGAAACGCATTGTTATTAAGCACTTCGATAATAATCGTAAATGTAACACTTATACTATATTTGTAACTTAGCACTAATACTATCACTAGAAAAAAACGTCTCTATCGTAGAAATTAAAAAAAAAAAACAGCGAATGAACAAAATACCTAATTTCAATGAAGGTTCGACGACCGCACGCGGTTGTGCAAAACGAATGACTGAAGATGACGCTTTGCACTTGGCAATGTAGTACTGGAGAGCGCGGCATCACGCACGATCGTCAGCTGTTGTTAAGGTCCTGATTTTGTGAATTTTTAGTACATGCTCTAAGCTATCACAATGCATATACGAAAACCTGGTATATGTCAAGAGACATATACCTTTTTTGGAACGATTCTATCGTTCCAAAAAAGGAGTGATATCCATGACATTAATACTAGACATAAGAATGATCTTGCTGTTAATAAAACCCGTCTAAGAAAAGTTAACAATACATTTAAGTGGCAGTGTGTGCTCTTTTATAATAAGATCTGTGGCGACCTACAACGTATGTTCGAAACATAAAGACAGTTCTGAAAAGATCACCGGCACGTCTGCGGAAGTTACGAGCTACAGATCGAACGCTGTATCGCACATGTCATCACCTCGCCACAACGTTCTTGGTGCGCTGCTTTGATGCCGGAGTGCGACCGCCCGCAGCGGCGTCCGCCGGCCATCTGAAAAAGCAAAACGCTAGCGGGGATATTTAAGACACAACACGCGCATGCGTTCTGTAATGCCCTCGGTGTCGGCCACTGGCGCGGAAACAAATAAATATAATAGAAACAACTAAAACAATTAAAACATGATTAGGGCAATAACGATCTTTTCGATTGGATAAAATTCTGAATATTTGATTGGCGGATTTTGTGAACCCATTGTTCACAAGATAATATATAAAAATAAATCTATCAAAAATAAAACACGCATATCACACAGTTAATGGTTGTTTCACTGAAGGCAACCTAGCGTCCGTTTTCGCCATAGATCCCAGCTGAAATTAAAAATTTGCCGTCATATGAATTTAAACGTTTGGTTAAAAGAAAGTTATATGGCAAGGACTATTAATACCGTATTGGAATATCTTAATGAAAAAAAACCTGCGATTGAACTGCTCGACTATCAAGTTATTTCGTATTATTTTTAAATGTCGAATAAATTAATAATTACGAAATCCTTTGTATTGTTGAGTAAAAAGAATAAACCTTAAGTTTCTTACCCATTCTTCTCTCGGTAAATCAGCATTTGGAATAAGTGGCAAAGTCGAAAAGAATTTATTAATGGTGTGTTTCAAGTTTAATTTAATTGCCTACGAAATAAAGATATTTTTTAATTTGTTTTGATATATTTTTCTCAGAAACGGCTACTTCGATAACAATAATTTTTAGGACAAAATTGTTCTAAAAAAAAAAAATTATGAATATTTGCGGAAAGATGTATGATCTTTCCGCAACCTTCTTGAACCATATGGTTTATGAAAATCAATTTTTAAGCAGTGTACTCCAAAAAGTGATCTAAAGAAAGGTATTTCATGTATTTTTTAAGACGCATAGACACATGCCATCAAAACGTGCAAGTAAATAGCAAATAAGAAATGATAATAAAGATTTAAAATAATATTAAAGTACTCCACTAATATCTTGTTTTAGAATAGCATGTGTAAATTGTAAAAAAATAGGACTAATTGTCTTTCAATAACTAAATGATGGTTACTTTTTCTCTTTGTATTTAAAAATAAGCCTTATGTTATGACATTTCGGTTTAAATGTCAGATAATGACTAATGTTCCTTCTCTTTATCTTTGGCGCTGCAAAATGGTATCGTAAAATATGAGACAGAGAAATCATGTACACTTTGAGTCATTTTTCGCCGTAGAAACAGTAAGTGACTGTGCATCTTCTCCTTTTTGTACATCTATGATGTTGTTAAATAAAATACATCTCTAGCTATCTCATACGAAATTACAATTAGTATGAATGATTGAAGGATTTTGTCATTGAATAAAAACACTAGATCACAAAAAAGAAATTGACACGTCTTTCTATTTTATTACATCTCCATTTTTATTCATAGTAAATCTCTTTACTTGTGCCATATATTACACTTTATTTTCATGAATTAAAAAAAAATAGTAACAAAATTACACGAATAACAAAATATACTGAAATGAAAATTATGTTTTATTTTGCTAAGGTAAATAACAAACATAAATCAATTATTTCCATGTCAGTTTTTTTATATTGCCTTGCTGCTGAGGCACATCCACCCATAATCTTTTATTTCAGATTGATCGTCGTGATTATCTGTAATTTCGAGTCCTTTTAGAAATTAAGATTTTTGTTGTAGTGCAGGATAAAAAATTAAATAAACAAAAATATTTTGGCCCATGAAAAGTGAAAATAACGTAAGGAAAACAATCTTAAAATAATATAACTAATAAATTCAATATTTTTGGGACTATACACAAATATTTTTAATTAAAACAATAAAATAACCATTGCTTAACGTTTCATAGAATAGAAAAAAAAGACAGAAAGGGTGACCAGCTTAGCAAAATGCTGTTATCAGAGCTAAAGCATTTTTTCAGCTGGGCTCTGAAAACTTAATATTAATCCCACTTACCCGTTTCAAAGATAATTCCCTATATACAAAAGATTAAAACAGTTTCTTGCATCGTGCAATATTATGTCAACACGGGCGTAACACTAAATGTTAGAATAAACAAAAGCCTACTTTTTTCTATTTTTTTTAAGAATAAGAGATTTTTAGAGTAGCTGTTCAACAATGTCACTACGTAGTAGTAGAAAAAAGTGTTTCGTTATGGAGTTCTTGAACGAAGAAGGAAGGTTGCCAAAGGGAGGTGGGATGTTGTTCCATATTTTGGTGGAAGCACATTAAAGCTGCCCTTAAATGACTCTGTCTGTAGCTGGACACGTAAAGGGATCAAGTTAAGTCACACAAAAATAATTAGGAGCTTATGAATCTTATATAACGATTTATGTGCAAATACTACACTAGTATAGATGATAGTGGACAGGTACGCATTATGAGAAATGTGACTTTTATTACAGAGTGACACTTATTTCGAGTGTATATCATTAGATAAAGGCCGCCTAGATAGAACATCGCTCTGTTTCGAGCACGTTTTATATACTTAACGAAATTAAGTTTTGAGTCTAATGTGACCATGAAGTACCTATTTGACTTTATTAAACCAAGAGATGAATCAGTGGAATACTTTCAGTAGACAGTGGGATTACGGTCTGTTCTTAGAGAAATGGATTGGTGTACTTTATTCCAGTTTAATCTCGTTCCTTAATACTGAAGCAATCACCGATGTGGGTCGTACGGCGTACGTTACTTGTAGACCAGTCAGGACTCTGGTTTATCGAGCGTGTGTAATGTCGTGTCATTTGCGAATAACGCAAGTTTTACTAAGGGAACCTGTGATACGTCATTTATGAACCTAAACAGAGTAATGTGAAATGTTTAGTAGCATATAGTCTGGCTTCGGCTTTTATCGGGTTGGGTGCGGAGCGCGTTCTCTTAATGGAAAAATGAAAATATTTGTCTCGTAGTTGAGTAGGATATGATCTGATATGGTATATCTTTTAGTCTATGCTGTTCACAGATGAATTTATATCGTGTCAAAGTTTATCGAATGCTTTCGCTTCGTCGAGGAAGAGCGCTGTGATTGATATGGAACGACGACCTTTAATTTAAATAATAGGCATCGAATAGCGATGTAATTACAGTATCAAAAAATTATATACCTAAAATACGTGTTATTAATTGTTATTAACTTTCATTTCCCATATCAACTAGCTGTCCAAATTAATGAACACATTATTTAAAATGAAACTAATGAAGTAATATAGTGATTTTATTATTATTACTGTTTCTACAACAATAAATTAACAATTTTTAGTTCCTACTTATTTAATAACATCTAAAACTAAAGTAAAAAATATAAAACTTTAGTACCAATAAGTGATTTTAGCAAATAACAATTTTTCAAATACATAAGTACAATATTGAGCAGACAGACAATGTTTTTAATCTAATATATAATCTTCAAATTTGTCACCTAGATATATACCTGTAGATAAGTGTTTCATTTTTTTACTATAAAAAGAGTAAAGTTCTATTAGCTTTTCTCTATTAACACATTTTTTAGTTCTCATTCATTTGCATCGCATTGTTGATTGGTTGACGATTTGTAATATACAATTAAATAAATTGTTGCTATTACTTTTATACAATATATTTTAAAGAGTTTCTATTCTGTTCTGTTTTGTTTTAGGCGTAATGTATTATCCTTGAACCATCCACTGCATGTCGGGCGCCATGCAACGAATGATTCAAGCGCAATACTTATGTCATTACGGTGCGCGTTATAAAGAATCCATTAATGTTTTCATTTGTTCTTTCACATGATTTTCCATATTAGAAAAGTCTCTCAATGCTTGTTCGATCATTTCTAACAAGATAGTCGGCCATTCTACTTCTAGGATGCGCAAACGCTGCGCAGCGCCGCACGCCAGGTTGATGGCGCACGACAGTTGAGCGCGACCGCGCACTCTCCAACTTACGTCCTCCTGTAGTTTTTAAATGACACATTTATTTTAATCAGATAACGAATTATCGTCGACCACGTCTAGACTATGAACGCATATGTCAGTTTTCATCGTATATACTATGTAATTTTAGGCCTATTTTTCTGGGAAAATTATACCTTAGTCTTTCATACTATTTTATCATACTTTTTTCACTTCACTGATATATTTAACTGTAGATTCAAGCAAACTCGTCAGTTTCGATTGCTCAACATTTAATCTTTTTCACAATGTCCTAAATCGATCTTAAAACTTTCCTAATGTGCCTCTTTCCGGCTCCTACATCATATATATTTGCTCTATAGATTTCTTTCGTTCATCTCCATTCACTGTCTTTTCCACACGGCCAAATCATCTCGAAATGTTTACTAAATGTTTACAAATATAAACAAAATAAATACCCTTGTTTACAGCCTACAATACTAACACTTGCTAGAAGTCTTTTTGATATTTATTCACCTCTTCGAACCAATACCTAAATATTCGATATGGATTTGCAGCGTGAAAACAAAGGAGGGTCAGCGGCGGGTGTGCATATTGTGTTTTTGCATGTTGCTTGCTTTATTTAGAATATTTACTTAAGATACTGACACCAGATGATATAATTTCTTACACTGAAATAGTCTGCTATATCTGATGATGGCTGTAAACTATGCACCGTGACGATACGGTCTCTTACACGTCCATCAACATTTAGTTGTAATTAAAAACAAAATTGTATGTCCGCCGGACGAAATTTACTACTTTTAGAATAAAAGTTAGCACCTGTGAAACGCTTCCCTTCTTATACTGTAAAGCTTCCTTGGCTATGACGTCTCTAAGCGCCGGATCGGCGGCGCGTAGCCATGCTTTGGCGCTGATGCTGCTCGCGCCGCTGCGGCCGAGCCTCGCCAGCAGCGGCTGTAGCGGCGCGTCGGGTAGAGCGCGCAGAACTAAGTCACCGAGACCACTGTAGGTCGCATTAGCTAGCTTGATTTCTTCTTCTGTAACCTATTATAAACATTTAGGGGTCTATGGTGAAAATAATACAATTTTGGTTAAGTTAAACTATATTTTTTTAAGTCAAATCGATTAGGTTCCATGGATATTAAAAATATTCAATGTGTTCGTGATCAATTTGTTATCTATACATATCTATATTAAAATATGAAATCAGCATGCATGCACATTGAATTTATTTACCAAAAAATAATAAGGACCTATGTAGTAAGTTATATAATGTATGTAATTATTAAAATTAATTATTTTAGTTAATTTTTGCCCCCCTGTTTGCCTGTTGCAACCTATTAGAAAACATTGATCGAAACAGCTGCGTGGATTTTAAATAAATCTACGAGGAAAATTTAGCTCAGGTTGGAGTAATATTGAGACTTTACTAATCAAAATCGACAGACGAGAAGAAAAGAGACTGCGCACATCAAGGGCGCAGCCGGTTCTAGTTAACAAAACATTACCGATTGGTCGTTTATTTCCTTCAAGCCCCAGTGGGCGAGTCTGTATACGGCATATGTACGCCAGCACTTTTCATGTATTGGATTGCCTTCCGGCAACACGTGGAGAGAGCGGTGAGCCCGCGCAGCTCGGCGAACGCGTGCAATTGTCCCAACCACTGCAGTCCCGTCGCACGCACCGAGATCTGCGTTACGTTTGGAAACCTTAAACGATTTCAAAATTAGTATACTTCATATTTATATTAACTTACGAAAATAAAGTGAATTAAAATGATACACATATTTGCACTTTGCTCTATAATAAAGATATTTATATCAATATTTTATGATGAAAAAAGTTGGTATGTCTTAAACGAAAGCGAACAATACTTACTTGACTTTGAGTTCAGGTAATGCCTGTGCAACGGCATTAAAGTGCACGTAATGGAAGGCCGCGCGGGTCACTCTCTGTGCTCGATCCCAATCCCAGTCGCGCGATAGGCGACGGACAGCGCCCGCGCCCCACGCGCTCACGACGCCATCGCCCACTTCTACTAAGTAATCCACACCTGCATGGAACATACACCAATGCATTCTTCATATAATATATTTATACTGAATTGTATTCTACATCGATGCACAGTAAGCTCGAAATCGTAAATTTTCAATAAAGACAATACCTTGTTCCCTATCTTTCGAAACGGGCACAGGCTTAGGAACCGGCTCGGAAGATTTTAGGTTAGCAAGATTTTTTCCAGACTTGACCCGAGCCGTGGACGCGCGATTGACCGACGCACTCCTTTCATTTCTACGGGATATCGTAGCGCTTCTGATGTTTCTGTTGCTTAAGCGGCTGTTTAAAGAGCCCTCCCTCCTCAATACGTGAGCGTTCTGATCGCTCCCCGAAGCGGAAGAAGTGGCCACCGACCCGACGTTAGTGCTGCTGGAAATATTACTGGCGCATTCGCTGTTATCGGAATTTTTTTGCGTTGACTTTGACTCTACGGCTTTCAGGGTCGCAAACAGATTTCGAACGCATCGCAACAAAATTAGACCGTCTTCTGAAAGCGGTAGGAATTCTACGCGAGGGCTTTTTACCGAGTTCCTCGTCGCTGTCACTGGTCGTGGAGGGCAGCGAGCTGCAGGACGACTCCACTCTGGGCCCGATACTCGATACGCTCTCCCATCGCTTCAGCACCGGTTCCGATCGATCGTTTAAAGTGACATTTTCTAATGTCGAAATGATAGGAAGCAGTATCGGAGGTAGCCTCAAATCGCTGCCGGTCGAGAGCGATCCGTCGGTGTCCTGAGACGCACTTCTATCCGTGAAATTGACGCGCTTGTCGGCCGGTTTCTTAGCCGTAGCGCTTCGCTGCAGTTTCCGTATCGCTCCAGCTTTCGGTACAAGCTCGGTGCTCGCTCCCGTACCGTCGTCGCGGGTCACGTGCGGCTCTGCCGGAGCGCTCGTGTGCTGAATGGACGCTACGACGTCCGGCAGCGCCCCCAGCTCCGTCGTCTGCGTGCCGTTACTTTGCGTGAGCGCCGTCGTCGTGTTTGCTTCCAGGACAAATTCTTTTTCGAGCTCGACCATTTTCGTCAGCGATTGCGTTATAGTAAAGCTTTTGTTTTCAGATCTATAAGCAATAATTTAACTTTAAAATTATTTTGTTTACCGCTACAAAATATAAAAGTCTAATGTTTGAATACTGTAATAATATATACATACTTATGAATACCTAATAAATACATAAAAATGATTGCGCAAAGATATTTTTGGCAAGACGTTATGTCTCTACAGCCGCGCCGGCGGGTGGTGCACCAGAAGTGACACACAGAAGTGGTGACAAACCACTACATACAAGCTTTGTAAAATGTACCGTAAAAGTTCCCAGTTGGTGCGGGCGTTGTGTATGACCTGGTCGCGGCGCGCCGCCTGCTGCGCCGCGCCGCCCAGCGCGCAGTACGCCGCGTGCGCTGCTTCTTTGTTGCGACGCCAAGCCATCGCGGCGCGACGTACCTGTTTCATGATATAAGTAACTTGCTGAATTTTAATCCATAGTAAAATAACAAAAGTGAAGATTTTTGTCGTTGATTATGTTTTCATGATCAAGCCGCTTAATGGATTTTGATAAAATTTGCTAAGAAGATTGTAACTTCAATCATGTGGAAGAAATAAATTGTCAACTACAGGCTAATTTTCATTTGTCTGCTTGCTGTTGATGTGTATGTTTTCTTATAACTCAACAATGGCTAAACGAATTTTTAAAAAATTTGGTATACCAAATTTCTTCTAGTGTATTCTATGAATAAATTCACAGAATATACTATTATATAATATATAAGTTACAGTTTGTCTGTCTTGGTCTGTGTGTCAGTATATCTTTTTACTAGATAGTAGTATAACTTGTTGTAATGAAATTCAATATGAGGACCAATTGTCGTAAAACCTATAAGTTAGGGTATATTTCTTATAAATAGGCAATTTTAGTCATTATAGTTTTTTTATTTAGTTAGCTATGCTTATTTGATCATTTTGGTTGGAAAGAAGAGAAAGATACGAATTAAGAGAGAAAGAGGTGGATGGAAAGCTCTCTAGCTTTCCATCCACATGGAGTGAAAAGATGTGGATAACGGAACGCTTCCATCTTCCTCATTTTTTCACTTCATATCAGAGTGAGAGAAAGAGAGGAAATGGAAAGAAGAGAAAGAGATTATACCAGGGATTGGATCTAGACTGGTATTAGTATTAGAATGAAAACCAGATTTACTAATGAAGTTTTAATAAAGATCAAAATTTCAATCACGAAAGTCTGTCCATGCGGGCTATCACGAACAAAAGCTAGTTTCAACTATTAGGGTTTATACGAAAAATGCAAAAATACATAACTAGGAAGACGTCGTTGTTCTGTTGAACGATAAAGAAATATTTCATTTTTTAAGAAAAATTCTAAAATATTTTAAACAAGAAAAGTGCAGAACGTAACCCGTTGAAAATACTAGAAAGTTTCGTTTGTTCTTATATATGATGCAATTAAAGACGGAATTCGCACTTGACCTAATAACACCTACGTATAATAAAGAAAAGTATATATAAACAAAAAATACGCATGCGTGTCGAATAATAGGATAGAAATTAAACTATTTTCTTTACCAGCAAAAGCTCAAACGCAAATCAGTACATCGTATCGTGTCTTTCTCTTTCAAATTATAGTTATTATATTTACCATTTTAAGCACCCGCAACCGACGAGCTTGCATGAAAAGATTGATCGATGTCAGTGAAGCGAGAGAGACGTGCAAAGATTGTACCATGAGGAAACCTGTAGTCTCTGCCTACCCTTCTAGGTAGTAGACGTGAGTTAATATTATTATTTACAAAGAAAAATATTTCTTAAGCTTATACTGTTTAGTAGCTAGGAATTTCTTGAATAGCCGCTTAATAAGAAAGAGAATGTTATTACGTAGGTGACACTTAAGATGTTTAAAACAGGCCACTTACTACATGTAAAATAAAAGAAACATATTTAAATCTTAGAAATACCAATCTTGTTATGTACATTCTTATTATGTGTATGGCATTCCTCTGTCATTTTTTTTCACAAATGGCGGCTGAAAGAAAATTGTTTGTTTAACTTTAAAATGAATTTAGCGCTCTTATTGTCATTTAAGCCAACAAGAAAATTATAACAGATTTCGGTTAGTCTTTCATGATGAAGCTCCATCCCTAGTTACCGTTTGTAACTGGTTTAACGAGTTCCAAAGCGGTCGTACTAATTTGCCTGAAGATCTGCGTGAGACGTTCTTCTACGACGACAACGGAAGACAACATCAGTGCTGTGCGGCTCATGACAGAGAACTGACAAAAGAGTGACCTACCAGCACATTCGGACAAGCTTAGACTTTGAATGAGTCAAGTGCATAAAATCCTTCATGAACATTTAGCGGTTAGGAAGTTTTATGCTCGGTGGATATTTTAAAATTTGACCGAACTCCGTCGCGTTAAATACGTCGACGTGATGCAAAGATTGGCCTGTGGTGATTCAAATGCTGTATACGATATGGCTACAGGTGACGAAAGCTGAATCTACTGTTACGATCCCGAAACCAAAAGACAGTCTGCTCAGTGGGTGTTTCCTTTCGAGGAGTTGCCTATGAAAGTAAAACGAGGTAAAGCATCGGAAAAAGATGGTAGCCTCTTTTTTCGAAATAACAAGTCATTACGCAACAATTGTTTTAGAAAAAAAACAGTCACTGGTGCACTAACAATTATTTGCCCTTGTTTTGGGAAAAAATCGAGAAAAATGACCTCGTAATAGGATTCTCCTTCATAATGAGAACGCCTCACCCCATGTCGCCAAACAAACAATTAACTATTTTTTGACGTTAGATATAAAAATACTGGCTCACCTGCCTTACAACTCCAACTTTGGACCGTGGGATTTTTATTTATTTCCTAAAATAAAAGAAAAACTTCAAGCAATATGGTTTATGGAGGCCGAGTAAGCAGTGGCTGCATATGAAAAGACCGTTGGAACGATCCATAAGCACGAGCGGGCAAAATGTTTTTCTCAGTGGTTGCATCCGAAACAGCGATGTATTGCTTTCAAAAGACACTATTTTCAAAAACAATAATAATAAAAATAACTTGCTAATTTGCTCAGTTTTCGATTTTTTAAGAATTTTCAGATTTAGTCACATACACAAATATTGAAAGTAAAATAAAATTACCTGTTCTGTGACGTGCATGTTCGTAAGTGTTACAAGGTTAGGTAAATAGGCCACAAGAAATGGCGTGCAATCCCCACCGAGAGCGACGGGGTTTCCGTCCAGAGAGACTTCCGCCAGTGATGTGGCTTCCGCTACCGATGACATGTCTTCAACGCTATAAGTCACAGGCACAAAGTTTAATATAAAATGTGGAACTAACCGTAATATCGTTTGGTAATTATTTACCTTTGCAAATCGTTGTTTCCCAAATAGAGTTTTTGTAATCTGGGCGTATTTTCAAATCCGAGTAACTTTCTCAGTCTATTCCTTTTCAGATTTAACTCCCTAAGAGACACGAGACCTTGTAAATCGTTGTGCCCGATACTTTTGATTTGGTTTCCCGCCAAATTCAAAACTTTCAATTCTGTCAAAGTGCTCAAGCCGCTAACCTTCCCTATTCTGTTGCCGTGCAAATCTAATACTTCTAGTTTAATGAGTGTTGACAGTCCATCGATCCTGCGTATTCTGTGTTAAGAAAATATTAAACATAAAACAGTTTATAGTGGCATAAGTTGTTTATTCGGAAATTGATTAATCACTTACCTATTCTTTCCCATGAGAAGAACTCTCAAACCACATAGCCTGTCTAAACAGGATATTTTGTCGATTTGGTTGTCGTAAACATCCAGAAATACCAGTTTTACTAGGTCGAGAGGCGCCAGTCCGGCGAGACTATTTATTAGATTGTGTTGAAGCGAGAGTAATTTCAGTCCAGGTTCTCCCACTATGTTGGGGATAGACGATAAGCCTCTTCTAGAAATTAAAAATTGTCATAGAAGTAAGAAATTGGTGAACAGAAAATTATTAGACAACGATAATAGCAATCGTATGGCCGTCAGACGGAGGATGGCCCTCGACAAAGAAATGACAGTTGAAAATGCATATATAATGTCGGCAAAAAGGTTTTTTCGTATTTATATACAAATTCAAGATATTTTTTATCATATTTCATTCAAATTTAATTACTAAATATACCGTATGGAATTGATCATACATCTTTCCGAAAATATTCATAATTCCCTTTTTTTTTAAAACAACTTTTCCAAAGAAACTATAGTCATCGAAGTAGCCGTTCTAAAACAAAAATAGCTTAGAATATGCACTTAAAAATGTCGCACCGACGACCTTGTGAAAAAAACACGAGCGTGGTGTCTCCGATCTTGCTCTGTTATCCGAAAATGGTATCAGTTTTATCCATAAAATGTCGAACAGAATGAGGTTCACCTTGACATTAAAGTTACCGTACTGAAAACCTTTGAACCGGTTATGTGCTACTCCTACTGACGCTGAATTAGGTCCATAAACGTCACAAATTCTTTTCGTGGCTTGTGTAGCATTTTTTTCCTTTTAAATAAAACCTCAAAATGTTTCCAATTTCTACGTTACATTCATACATTTTGGTGGACAGAATAACAATAGAAAAATGGCGGGACACAGTTTTTAATTTATTTTACTTGTTTTTAAATGTCATCATTGCTATCAAAACTAGTC
Organism: Eumeta japonica; assembly: GCA_005406025.1. Taxonomy (NCBI): domain Eukaryota; kingdom Metazoa; phylum Arthropoda; class Insecta; order Lepidoptera; family Psychidae; genus Eumeta; species Eumeta japonica. Next base: position 196,816 of record BGZK01000711.1, read on the forward strand.
ACACACAAGCCGCACAACAAAAAAGATTTTACTGCCACTTTTTACTTAAAAAAATGAAAAAACTTTTTCCTCGACCTTATGTGTGATATAACTTAATTTTGGAAAGGGGGAGAAAATCGAACCCCCATTCTTTAGTTTCATTACTGGAATTCTAGGTTTTAACGCCCTAATAACTTGAAATTGTCTGATTTTAGAAGTTTTAGGACTTAAATACTTGATAATTATCACCCGATAAGTGTGCTGAATTTACCGTATGATGACTATAAATTTATGAAATGAATTACTTAGTTTTTTCTTAAGTTTCTGAACTACAAACAAAGCTTATCAAAAATACCATCTTTGATACATTCGTATCATTATAATTTTTTCTCAGTTGTCTACAAGTACCGTGTTGATTAAATAAGAAACATTCAGTGTCGCTAACCTGTCAAGAGTTATTCTGTCTGGAAGTCGGTCTTTCTCCTGTGGCGTCCGGGACAATTGCACTTTTCCTTCACCGACCGCTTCTAAATTTAAATTGTCGTATTTCCCTCCATACTTGCTTGTACAATCACTGTCGACAAATTATAATATATAATTAATTATTGTGGTGCTTTGTACTACCGTCCACTATTGCGGTAAAGCCGTGCTAGGATCAACTCGACTGCGGCACGAAAATGGGCCGGCTCGGCCGGTGAGACGCCGCACGCTCACAGGATACGGATGTGAATTTCCGCTGTTGAGTTCTATCTAGTGAGTGAGAGTTCTGGTGGCCCACTCCCCTTACATTGCCCCTCTTCCCCTTTCATCGCATACTCTCCCTAAAGTAGTCCATTCCCCCTACCATCAGATATCTTAATCCTTCTTGAGAGGCCGACAACGCACTGGCTCGTATGCTTATTTGCCTATCGAAAGTAATACAAAATAAATTTTAGAGGTAGAGACATGGAATATGGATAGACAGATGAAACACAACAATGTTCCCACATGTATTTAACTGGGAGTAATCGGATATTTGATATTTACCCTTGTTTGTAGTGCAATACACAGTAAATACATTAGCCATGATTTCAATTCTAGCTGTTATTGTAAAAATTTACATCAGTTTGTTGCCTTAAGGTAATCTCTATTTTTAGGGTTGATTAAAGTTGGCCCTTTCAAAAATATGAATGAATGAAACTAGAATGACAGAGCGAATGTGTGCGACGGAAGCGTCGGCAAAGGATGCTCAAGAAAATCTTTCATAGAGTAAATTCGTGGTACGTTAAAGAAAGGCCAAATGGAAACATGTGAATGAGACGAGTTCGCACGAAACGAGTGATCAATCTCTGTTAAGTAAGAGAAATATATAACGATCACCCATTGTGGAGATATGTGGTCTTTGTCCACCTTTGTAGGAAATAAACGTAAGTTCATAACAAACATTTTTATTCATCTTTATTCAATTTTCTTGCATAAACTTATACATCCCTCAGCGAAGATTCCAATTTCCTCAAACTTAGTTTTAAAAGATACTTGAGATATTGGCTATTAAATTGCGAACAGCTAGCTTCTGTTGCAAAATATATAAATAACCGTCATAGATATATCCACAAAATAAAATTTCATACGATTTCTGTCTACGGAAAGTCAAACAAACAAAATCATAGCCATCGCTATTTTTATGTATTATCAATTTATATACAAGCTTGTGATTTAATTGTAATACGAGTACCCCGTGAGCGTGGTGTGCGAGCGTTGCGCGAACGCCGCGCGAGGGTCGGCCAGCGCCGGCCGGATGTGCAGGAAGGCGCGCCCATCGCCGCCCGCGCCGCCCGCGCCGCCCAGCTCCAGGGAGTTCGCGGAACGACCGCGACTCCGAAACGCTAACCGCCTCACCTGCCTCATGAAAATCGAACGCAGTTTTAACTATGATATTAATAGTCGAGTCTCATGGCCTTATATTATTTTATAGCAGTTTTGTTATGATATTCAATCACCATATTATCTGGTTATAAATGGTCTAAAGTACCGATCTAGTGCGAGTCGAACTCGTGTGAAGAGGGTTCCGTACTATATAAATCATAGAGTTCCTACTTTTTTGAAGTGAAACTTGTGTTTGCAGCTCAATAAAACTTAAAAACGTCACCAAAAAAGGGATAAACATACACATCTATAGGATTTACCATGCAAGAGAATGAGATAAATTGCGAGGGAAAGACATATGTCTACGTATCCGCCTACGTGTTGTCATTTCTTGAAATTGAAAATAAAATTTAGTTTTCTGATGATTTCACTTCTACCGCATGTTATTAAATATTATTAAAATTCGATTAAAATTTGCTTACGATAAAAAGATAAAAATGTTATCAGAAAAAAAATAACTAAAAAAAAAACTAAAAAACGCGCTCTTGTAGAGAACCGAACTATAAAGTGGAAAATAATTTTCAATAAATTTACATTAAGAATGGAGTGATTAACAAAAAAACGTATTTTATTGTAAAAAGGATGATCTGTTTGATTTCAATAGTTGTAAATCCTTTATTGAAAAATATTGGTAAAAACAGTCATTTTGAAAACATCTTAAAAACTATCCCACGTTTTTTTATAATAAAATATATATTTTTTTGTTAATCATTCTATTCTTAATTTAAATTTATTGAAATTTATTTTCTACTTTTTAGTTATGTTATCTACAAAGGCGTGTTTTTTAGTTTTTTTTTTCTAATAATTATTTCTTATATTGTAATTCAGTGTACCATTAATGCGTGATTTTTAATTATTTAAACTATAATTTATTGAGGTAACCACCTCCCTGTAGTGGAGTGTGTAATTTGCGCGCCTACTGCCTTCCTTGAATTTTGTCACCGTTTCTCAGGCTCCCACTTCGAAATAATTATTTTAAACGCGTGACTGAGTCATGTTTAGACACAAGCATGGTTTGACATAGCATACAAGTACTCGTGGGATTAGTCAGGTAGTTTTGTATCTCATATCATTTCTGTTTTTATTCATGTACTGAGAATAAAACGATTTTTGAGACAAGCGTACTACTACTAGCGGGATTCGTCAGGGACTTTTTAACACGATTTTATTAGCTTGGTATGTATGTTTTTATGATACAAAATCTTTGAAAGTGGTTTTCATTCACTTCGAAACGTCGGAACGTTATATTATAAACTACAAATCTCCCTGACTACTCTTAGGACTAGTCGTAGGCTTGTCTCAAAGACCGAATCATGCATGTCTCAATACACGGCTAAGAGCAGAAGTTATTTGACGTACAAATCTCCCTGACTACTCTTACGACTAGTCGTAGGCTTGTCTCGAAGATCGAATCATGCATGTCTCAATACACGGCTAAGAGCAGAAGTTATTTGACGTACAAATCTCCCTGACTACTCTTACGACTAGTCGTAGGCTTGTCTCGAAGATCGAATCATGCATGTCTCAATACACGGCTAAGAGCAGAAGTTATTTGACGTACAAATCTCCCTGACTACTCTTACGACTAGTCGTAGGCTTGTCTCGAAGATCGAATCATGCATGTCTCAATACACGGCTAAGAGCAGAAGTTATTTGACGTACAAATCTCCCTGACTACTCTTACGACTAGTCGTAGGCTTGTCTCGAAGATCGAATCATGCATGTCTCTGAACGTGGCTTAGTCTTTTTTTATTATTACATCAATCTTCCGTTAAAGCGAGTTTTGATGAGATTAGCTACAATTGGAATATATTCGGTATAACTTATTGAAAAACTACAGTACATAATATTTTATTTAAAGTCGGTAACTTTGTGGGAAAAGAGTAATTAGAACAAGTGGTGTCTCTCCTGGATGTGGTAGCCATTCCTCAGGTTCCGTCTCCGAAAAATTTATTTCATGTGTGTACTTGGCACAATACACTACTGTGTCTTCGAATATAAATAAAAATAAGGTATGCACATTGCGCATGTCAGCACGCCCCTTGATCTTGACATAAACACTACCGGGCATCAGATATAAAAATCGCTAATCTTGAATATCCTGGTAAGAATAATGGAACAAACTATTTAAATTATTGCATTATTATCGGTCCTTGAAAAATGTGTAAAATTTCAAGTTAATCCGACATTTAGAAAGGGGTGAAAATCACATTCAAAGATTTTGTTACATACAAACTATTTAAAACACTTTTCATATGTCATTTTAAGTTTAATAAATAATAATATAAGAGAATTAAATTTTTGTCCGCCATTGTGATAATGAAGGTTAGGGGCTCAATCGTTGATAGCGTTGCTTATGAACTAAAAGGTATCTGCTTTATCTTTAATTTGACCAATAACTTTTTTTCTTAAACAAATTAAACCACTCGATCTGTGCTACCGAAAGCACGTCAAGTTAAACCGCCAGTCTTGGACGTTGTCGTCGCTTTGGTGAGGTGGGCGTCAGCGACCCCCAACCGGCGACGGACCAGCGTACAGCTAAGTCCAAACTCCTAAACCTGAAATAAAAATACTGCGGGGGGCGACAGTGGAATGATTAAAACTTGATATAACTTTCACCCTTTAGCTATTAAACAAAAAATATTAATACATGTTTAATTTCCTTTTAAAACATGTGTTATTTAGTAGTTGTGACTTGGGATACCTTGCTTCTAATAAAAAAATATAAATGAAATACAAAGAAATTAAGTGAACGGAAATATGTTACAAGAAAACAGATCCAATTAATTGGGAAGTTACGAAATACGTCAATAATATTTCAAGAATTAGATTTACTATTATAAATTTAAACTTCTTATTTACAGATCTTTACGTATAATTACACTTAGATGTGCAATCAACTTAAATAAGTAAGGGCATGCTGATAATATAATGGGAATGCGACCACGGTAAGTACATTTTTGAATATGATTGCTAAACATACGAAGCCAATATGCGAACGCAAATCGTACTCACATTTCCACGGCTGTATGTTATGGGCATTTGGTTTCACTAAGAGTTACATATTAGGTAACAAAAAGGTGCACTACAACACTTGCTCCGCTTATCATTGGTCCCGCATTAAACTGTAATCTTATGTAAAAAAATAAATTCGTAAAAAGGCAGTTCCCGATTCACTTCATGATTATCATTGATAATTATTTAAAACGTCTCACGGCAACGATATCACGTCGGAGACGGTGACCGTGGTTACGACTAACAGTTGTATGTCGTTGATCTCGGGTATTATATTTTGTTAACTATAACTTAATGGCTATTTTATCTATTATACTTATATAATGAAAATGATTTTTTTTTGTCTGGGCATCACGCAAAAACTATTCAATCTCGATATAGGACTTTGACCATTCGACGTAGAATCGTTTAATCGTTTGTAGACGGTTATAGGCCATTTACAATATAAAAAATGTAAAAGGATGTTTGTGTGGATGTTTGTCATACGCTGACGATGGATTGTAATCGGGACTTTGACCATTCGTCGTAGAATCGTTTAATCGTTTGTAGACGGTTATAGGCCATTTATAATATAAAAAATGTAAAAGAATGTTTGTGTGGATGTTTGTCACACGATGACGATTGGATGGGTCGTAATTGGGATTTTGACCATTCGACCCGAAATCATTTGTAGATGGTTTTAAGATTCTCATAACATTATGTTTCGTTGCATGTCCGTTGAAGTATAACTAGTAATTTGTTATCACTACCATTGACGCCCCAACGGAAGACTGTGATCGGTATCGAGTTCTGTATTAGAATAGAAAACGGTACTGGGCCGGAAACCGGCAGTTTGATCAGGATTGACATCGAGAACAGGGCCACGATCACGATTAAAAGTGACAAAAAATCGATCGATAAAGAAAATGAAGGAATTCGTTCTATGCCCACGGGAGCAAAACCCGGGTCACACTTAAATATTAAAAGAAAATTGCTAAATCTAAATTTACGCCCAGCGAAGCAGGCGGGTGACCGCTAATAGATTTATATAAAAAAAGTTTATGTGTGTCTTGTCATAGGTTTTATAAATTATGGACCTCTGGTGTGTTATGAACAATAACGAAAGCATTTGAAATGTTTAAATCAATACTTTTAATCAGAAAAAAGTTTAACATTTTCATTTAAAAATCTCTATATCTGTAACGCGAAATGTTCACTGTCATGGTTAACCTCACATATATTCTCCTGCATTGGCAGAAAAACCCAAGCGTTACTTATCTCTTAACATAATAAACTATAGAAGAACGAAAGAATGCAACCGTATATAAAATCTTATGATTTTAGTGAGCAATTAATATGTATATTTATACAGAGGTATCTGGGATATGGCTCCAACGTCTTTGATGTCAATTTTTATGTTGATGAAGTTTTGTTTTTCAAGTTTATTTCATGCGTTATTTTGCCTCATTTCGTTGAATTTCGAGATAATTACATCAGTTGAATTATATGTTTTTATGTTATGGGCTCTGAACAACAAATGTCCCTTAATGATAAACTAAAGATGGCGCTATATTACTTAATAAAATATGTAGTGTTATATTAAACGCTTAAATACTTATTGTTGGATATGAATGTAAGTAAATTTTGTCCTGGAAAGTTATTATACTTAAAGACAAATTTGAAAGACGCTAAACAAAGTTCGATTGCTTTGCTAATAATATTAATGTCAATAAAGTAAAATGCCTATTTATGTAGCATTTTTAAATGCAATCTTAATAAATAAAACATATAGTAAATATATTTACAATAGTTATATATGAAAATTAGAATAAATGTATTTAGTAAGCTATTTAGACATCTAATCGTTGCGATAAGTAATGTGAAAATCATTTTAAAAAAACTGATCAAGAGGTCTACATTATATATTATATAGTCAAAATAAGTGGCGTTGGCATGTTACCTAGGTAATAACAAAAATAGGGATAATTATTTAACGTATCGTATCGTGTATATCTTCTCTTTTGAATGTAGGTCCTCGTTTTCATACTCCGTCACGCCTTATGTTATTTTGGGATAACGGTAAGGACTAGTAAAAAACTTGAAATGATAGTTGTAGAACACCAAATTTTATAAAAAAAAATGATCTATTTACTTTTTTCACTATTATCAAAATTAACCGAGATAGGGGGGGCTAGAAGGTAATGGATGATATTAACAACTTTAAAGTTGCTAAAAATTGACATATTTAATAGGTACATTTTTTGATGTACTCGGAAAACTTTGAATAACAATTCAAAATTTTCACTTAACAATTATGAAAACTTTACTTGACGATTTTTTTTACAAAATTTAATATTAATTCATAAATTGATAATTTAATTTTTTTAGCTATCGTTTCCAATTTAGATGGAGAAATATTTTTTTGAGACAGCGACTATGCTTTTAGTGCAAAGTAAGGTCGGTACGTCCCGCATATGCGTTACTTTGTCTCAACGGGCCTCGGCGTGTCTTTGAATATGCAGTTATACCTATGTGTAGTGTAATACAATCATTTACGACTTTGAACGGACGAAAAATATATGGCAGAGCATCGAGGAAGTAAAAGAGAAAGAAAAATTGCCAAGAAACGATAGAAAACAACAACGATAAATCGATATCAAAATCGATAGAAAGGAAGGAAGGAAGAGAAGATGCGTGACTAGCACGCGACAAACTGATATCTTTATACGAGCCTTAGAATTTGTATTTGTTTGTTTTATTTAAATTCCTGAAAATATGGTATCATTGAAGAGTAAGAAAATTAGTTTATCTATATTTCAGTAACATTTTTTTTTTGTGAAATTTTAATTTTCCATAATAAAATGTGAAATATTTAAAACAAAAAGTATGCTGGTTGTTTTTAATTGATTAAAATTGGAATAAGTCACGAACCCTTAGGAGTTTTGAAAAATTAGTTAAATATAATTGGTAAGAAGTTGGACGTTCCTCAAAAAGATCGATAACTTTTTTTTAAAAAATTAGTACTTTCGCAGTAAAATTATAAAATCTTAAAAAATCACGACTTAAACTTTAAGCCTCCAATAACTTTTGAAAGAGTAGATTTATCAAAAATCTAACATTTGCTTTTTTTTGCAGAGTATTCAATTTCTTATGCAGTTGTGAATAGTAATATGTCATAAGAAATAGATATTGAAAAAAAAATATGAAATTGCAATTGGAAATGTAAAATTTTTCCCATCCAATAATGTCCTAGTTTTTTTCATCTCTTTGGTCGATTGATTTATAGTGGTACACATAAATTACAAAAAGAAATATTTATTGTCACAAATTAAACTAACATTTACCAAACTTTTTTCAAAACTTTTCGTTATGTATAGTACATTATTATAATAATTACACATTCAAGTCATTGAAGTAATATTCATTTGTTATATTAGATAAAATATTTTTGACTCTACAATTCACTTTCTATAAATAAATTAAAATAGTTTTAAAAAATTTCAAAATTTATATATATATATCATTACGTAAATAGCTGGCTACAACACCTATGCTTTTTTTGGTTTTCTTCTTTTGCATTTGTCTTTTCTTCTTCTTTTCCATGATCGTCTTATTCAATAGCAACACGCGCTTTTTATTATTGCAGCTTTCACCATAGTAGGACTTGGATATTGAGAGAGTTTGGTTAGGAAGTGTTAATGCACTCATAATATAGTCTTGACCTTGCGCCTTCAGACTTTCTCAGAATAATAATGCGTAATAGATAATAATAAACGTTACTGAGACCAGATCGCCTCATAATCACTATTCAAAATTATTTAGCAAACAGACATTTCACATTTAGGCATGAGCGCACTCACTCGACAAGACGTCTTATCAGAGCAGGAGTTCCTCAAGGCTCCACCCTCTCTCCTCTGCTGTACTCCGCGTACACAAACGATGTACCGCGACCGTCGTCGTCTGGCGTCCAACTCGCGTTATTCGCGGACAATACCGCGCTCTTTTACGGAAATAGGAATAGGAGCACCCGATTCACCCTCCTCACCCTCCAGAGGGCCATTGACGAGCTAGGTCAATGGTTCCGGAAGTGGAGGATAGAAGTAAACCCGACAAATCAGCAGCCATACAATTCAAGTATGGTAAGATTAGAGTCGACTCATTGTCGACAAAACACTCCCAATCTTAAAATGTTGGATGCGATCATTCCGTGGCAACGGAACTACAAATACTTAGGAGTCACGCTCGATAAAAATCTACACTTCCGAGATCATATCGAGCGTGTTAGAAATACTGCACTTTTCTACAAAGCAAGGCTCGGGGCCATGCTCGGTAGAAAAAGTAAACTATCTAGACGTAATAAACGAACCATATACAAAATGTGCATTAGGACGGTGATGACATACGCGTCTCCCGTCTTCGCTCACGCCGCTCCAAAAGCACTACATAGACTACAGGTAATACAGAATAAATTCTGTAGAGCCGCAACGGATGCACATTGGTGTGTTCGTAATTCAATTCTCCATAGGGACTTAGAACTCCCCACTATTTCCAAATATATGAAGGACGCATCGAAGCGATTCTTCGACATCGCGGGATCACATCCCAATGCGCCTACGCGCGGCGGTTGACTATCAACCGCCGCCCCACCTATCCGTAGGCCACGAAACGTACTTACCGATCCACCTGACGCTCTTACAGCGGCAGTTGAAAGCCTTAATGACGTCAACGACGCATGACTGACTTAGAGTAGGTCTATCCGTTAGTCAGGTCATCGACCTAAGCTCCCTACTCCACCCGGCCGCCGCTAACCGCCTCCGGCCGAGCAGGAAGGAACCGACCCGTGACGGTTCCCTGCGACATCCTATGCCGAGACGACTTCCACCAGGCGTCGTCCATAGCGCATGTCACGCGCCGTCGGCACTCGCATGTGCCGTCCGGCCTCGGTGAAGCTATCAAAGTCGTCTGACTTGTCATCTGACTCGTCTCGACCGACTAAATAGCATAGCCGACCCAATTACTTCACTTTCAGGAGGAATTTTTAGTGGGTTTCAGTCCCACACTACCCACGCGTACGGGCGCGAGGGTGTGCAGAATAGACATTTTTTACTTACTATTTATTACGCAATAATGTTTTGTGGTAGGTAATTATCAAAAAATTATCTTATAATTCATTTCTAAAAAATGACTAATATTTTAATTTACCTTTATATTACCAAAATAGAGTTATTGATTAATAAGTTTTTAAAAAATTCTTAAGTAAATATTGAACATAAAAATAAAATATTATGCCATGTTTTAACTCTTGTTTAAAATAGAGTAAGATTTTCGCCACATACTTATAAAATGATTGTGCAAGTGTCAAAATTATACAGAATTGTTTAATTTTATTGTAATTTAATAATGAATTTCCACTGAATAAAACCTATTATGTGTATAAAGCAATTTAGAATTAAATCGGTTTGTGGCAATTTTATTATAAACGTGATTTGAATCTGCCGCTTTCTTTTTATCGTGTTGATAGAACTTTTAAAAACAAAATACTACATTTTTTTTTATTTCGTTATCCTCCATGAATTGTTATACTTCTCCACTAGATAAATAATCTGAGTTTCATATCTAATAAAGTGTCTTTTTATATTGTTCAACTTTTAAAAGGGAAGAAAACGGTCAAAATTCCCTATTCGACACTATATCGCATGCAAGCACAATATATACATAGATATTTATCTATATTTTGAAGAACTTTTGTTAACAAAAATATCGATGTCATTCAATACTAAAGAATGTAATTGCTATATCGATACTATATTTGACAGGTTAAAATAAAAATATATTGATGTTTATATATCAACGTCAAAATCATTGCATAAATAAAACAAAAGTGAACCATACTGAAACATACGACATTGCACTACAATACCTATTGAATTATTTAGTGAATGAATAATTTTAAATTGAATAAATCTTTTCGTGCGGTTAAAAGGTTATTTTACAGTGGTGCCGTTTGCAGTATGGTCCGGCATTTCCCTAACTCCTATCAAGATTACCTGGAAGGTTCCGAAATAGAGATCGCTAAGGACATAGTTAATTCTCATATAGCCGAACATATTGCTAACATTACGAAACGATTGCCACCACTACGCAAAAATGTGGATGGCGGATTGTACGTCGGCATTACCGGTGTGGCTTTTATGTTTTACCATTTGGCCAAAAACAATAAACTAGCCGAAAATAAGCCCATGTATATAGCAAAAGCTCTGGAATATTTAGAACCTGCTCTAGATGCTTCGGCAGGAGAGAGAACCGCTTTCTTAATTGGGGACGCTGGTACATATGTCGTCGCCACTGCTCTTTTCAACGAAATCAATGATGAAAGATCTTCAGCAGTTCTTAGAAAATATAAATCCCTTTATAGTACGGTCTTAAGACCTAACTTCTTGAAATGTGGCGGCGATGAATATTTTGTTGGGCGTGCTGGATATTTATGTGGAGCATTATGGCTCAATCGAGAGTTGAAGAAGCCTATTTTTTCCAAAAAAGAACTATACGACATTTGTGACGTAATTATTGAGTCAGGGAGAAAATTCTCAAAACAAAACAATAATCCATGTCCACTCATGTATCATTATTATAATACTCAGTATCTCGGAGCAGCACATGGTATTAGTACTATATTACAAATGTTATTGAATGTACCTGGTTATTTGGAATATAATACTGGTGCTGCACAAGACATTAAAGCCACAGTAGAATTTTTGGCATCATTGCAGAATGAGGAGGGAAACTGGCCTTGCTGTATGGAAGAAATAGGCTTAAATGAGCACAAACTGGTGCACTGGTGTCATGGTGCTCCTGGAACAGTTTATCTCATGGCTAAAGCTTTTTTGGTATTTAAAGAACAGATGTATTTAAATGCTTGTGTGAGAGCTGGAGAAGTGATTTGGAACAAAGGCTTACTTAAGAAGGGACCGGGAATATGTCATGGTGTTGCTGGCAATGGCTATGTGTTCTTATTACTCTATAGGCTCACAGGGAATCAGAAATATTTGTATAGAGCTAAAGCATTTGCTGACTTTATGAACACAGATGTGTTCTTGCAAGATGCCAAGATACCTGATAATCCAGAAAGCTTGTACGAGGGCACTGCAGGAACTGTGTGCTTCTTAGCAGATCTGTTAATTCCTGATAAGGCTGAATTCCCCTTTTTAGATGTTTTCGACAATTAGTTTTATGTATGGGTATTTAATAAATTGATTTTGCTGTGACAATATGAACATTGGTTTATCTTTCTTTAAACTTCAAATAATTGATTATAGTAATAGCACATAGTTTCCTTATTTAGTCTGTCACTACCGCGAAATGCCTATAATTTTGTTATGAATATTTTAATAAGCTGTTGACAGCATAGACTCCACAATTTCAGCTATTTGCCTGTCAGACCAATCCATTCTATATTTTAGCACAGTAACAGTTGTTGTTATTATAAGTATGTTGTTTCGGAGTACATTAAATTTTTTCATTATTTTATTGTTCCTTGACTTTTGTCACAATTCTTTTATTATAGAATATTTCAAGTATAAATATATTAAAAATGTAATTATGATTAATTGTAACCACCTTCATACTTTGACTGAGTATAAAAAATTTTCTTACAATGGCTTTCATTACATGTATTGCAATACGGGTGAGAATTGTAGCTTAAGTATAACAAAGAATGTCAATATTGGCTTAGTCCTTAACAGTTCTTGTGATGGATGGTTTAAAATATTTAAAGAGGGAAACTGTTTTCAAAAATCACATCACTGGGTGATAGTCACCGAGAAATTAAATGAAACAAGCCAAATCTTATCAAAATATCCAGTACAAATTGATTCAGATGTCATTATTGCACATAAAAAAAATTATGAAGTTACCTTCTATGAAGTATACAATTCTGGGTTTTATGCAAACGGTTTACTCCATGTTCAGAAAATAATTCATTGGAATAATCTAAGACTGAGAGGAAACATAAGGGACATTTACAACCATAGGAACAGGTCTGATCTAACTGGTGTAATTTTGAGATGTGTTGTGGTAACCCCTCAATCTTTGGACAAAGAAACATTTGAAAATTATGTGGCGAATCCCAAACCATCATACATGGATACTGTGCATAGAATAAAATTTTTGCCATTACTTTGGCATTTGCAGGATATTTACAATTTCAGGTAATTTTTTTGTTCATTTTTTTGTATAATATTCGTTAAATATTGTTCAAAACATTTCAATTATCGACATGGAAGTTTCCAGATTTACTGAAATCCTTTCACAATGCATTAGCTAGTATTGTGTACATTTAAATTAAATTCGGTGTAAGTTATTGATTTTGAAATAAGGCATTTGACAGAATACATAGATCTAAATTTAGATTAACAACTTTAAGTTATTACTGAATTTATTGCTGACTTTGAAGCCAGGGAAAATTCTGATATGAATCAAGTTTTTTAACTTCCCGCTAAAAAAATTAAAATTTTACGAAAATCGGGCAGTTATTGGTTTTACGAAAATCGAGTTTTCATCAGATTTCGACATACTGAAGCCCAGGAAGTTTCCCTGTCTATTTTTACGATGGTGTGCATAAAAATAATCCATCAGTGGGTGTGAGTGCGTATGCGTGTGTGTGTGTGTGTGGTGTGTGTGTGTGTGTGTGTGTGTGTGTGTGTATGTTGTGTGTGTGTATGTTTGTGTGCGTGTATGTTTGCGTGTGTGTGTGTTTGTGTGTGTGTATGTAAACTTTTCATGACTTGACTGGCTTGACTATTAGAAACGAGACTTGTGGCATTTAAAAGGGTTCCAATTAACTTAGACTTACTGTAAGTTTAAGCTGATTTCAGTAGATTTTCAGCAATTTCAAAATAACCAGAGAAAAAAATTTAATCTGATGTTTTTAAGAATATCTTTTGGCTATTACACCGATCAATTTATAGAATTATTCTAATCAGCTCTTAACCTCAAAAAATGACATCCAATACCGTTTTGGAAATCAAAATGGGTTGATTAGTTCGTGAGATATCGTGAGCGAAAAAAATTAAAAAAATTAAAAATATAGCATTTTTTAGAATAAGTTAGAAACTCTACGGCTTATCGATTTTGCTCTTATTATAACATTATTAGACCTCAAAAAACTGCATCTATTGCCGTCTTGAACATTGAAATCGAACAACGCGTTCCAAAGTTTGGCAAAAAAAGGTTTTCAACATAGCTTGGAAATATTGAGATTTTTTAATTTCTTATCGAGAATCTTATGGATCGATTTCAATAATTAATTTGTTTAAAACCTCAAACGATTGAATCAATCACTAATAAACGAATCAGACACCGTTAATTTGTTTGAGAAAAATTATTGTCAAATCATTTTCAAATTTCGTTAAATAAGTTTTTTAAAATTACTTTCGCCTAAGAGAGCTAAAAAAACAACATTAAATGCCATGAAACAACTTAAAATTGAACAATTTGTGTAAAAAATTACTTTGGTGTATACCAGACTTTTGAGCTCGAAAAGCTCAAAATAACATATAAACCATATTTTTTGAGCTTGAAGAGCTCAAAAACATCACAACAAGCTGCATTACTATAGCTTTGCGGTTAAAATTAGCGGGAAGTTTCAAGGGTCAAGCCTTTAGGGTCAACCGTTTTTCAAATTTTTTAAAGTAATAATAATGCTTATTGACTTAATGAAAATTAATCAAATTTGTTGATTAAGTAATGAAAATAAAAATATGATAAAGACACTGCCAAAAAATGTAACAATTATATTTTCCTTGTGATAAGTTTAGTAAAATCTAGATAAAGTATGATAAAAAAATATATTTTACATGAAAATAATTAAAGATCACAGCTATGGTTAAAATACAATACTGTAACAAATTTTAGTTCAGTTCAAGTTTGAATAGATTTTTGTAAAAGATATGCTAAGTGCAAACAATTGCTATTTGGTATTGAATAAAGTGAAAGATTACTTGCTTGTCTGATTGTTCATAAGTGAGCATGCACAATTTAGGCTATAATCCTATTATATTAAGTGAGCAATTTCATATAAATTTATACATTGCTTTCTTGGAATCAGCCGATTTATTATGATGATGAACATTTCTATTTCGATAAATGTTTTTTTTTTTGAGTTTATGTGTGTCTCTTTTCTTGGGTAAAAATGAGATATTTTTTTTTAAACATTTCTGTTTAATGCCATTTGTGGAAGTTTAAGGTAAATGTGCCATTAAGTCCTATGACAATAAGGTATGTGGCTATGCCTTTGTTTCTCAACAACAAATGGTGCTGCGCGGCATAAACTGCAGATGGCACTATACATATTATTATGTATGTATTTAAATACTTATTGTTGGAAATGAACATAAGCATCTTGTCCTATGGGTAGTTATTATATCCCTATGGCAAAATCAAAAGATATCTAGCAAAGCTTGGTTGCGCATATACTGATATATAAAAAAGGATAAGGATCTCTATTTGTTATTTTTTCATATAGTAGCTGTTGACCCAATTTTTCCACATTTCTGCATTTGGATTTAAAAAAATAACATTTTGTATTTTAAATTATGCTCTCTATATAAATTGTATCCTTTTGTGCCACCAGAGTACCTTGCATAATTTCAGTGGCGGCGCTAGGCGTCGGCGATGTCGGCGACCGCCGACGGCCTCGCGCCTGAAGGGGCCTCGCAAACAAAAAAGTTTGTTATTAAAAAGAGATCTCGCAAAAAGTTTTGCCTACAAGTTATTAAAAAAAGAGGCCTCGCAAACCTGATGTCGCCGACGTCCACGAGTGGTGTAGCGCCGCCACTGCATAATTTATCTTACCAACACCAAATGTAGATCTTGCTTCGAACGAAAGAAGATATGAGAGTTTGGGCTAGAGTTATTAATCGTATTACAGTTTAAAATTGATTCGCACAAACTCCTGGGGCTATCTTCGCAATGGCAGTTTCGACGGGCTGGTAGGCGAATTACAGCGCGGGCGCGCGGACTTGGGGGGCTCACCGCTGTTTATGCGCGCGGACCGCGCACGCCACGTGGACTACACGGCTCAAACTTGGAACTCCAGGTAGAGCAACCACGAAGTATGACTTAGCGAGCACCAGCTATTGTGGTGTCATATTATGAGACAGAATAGATTCCTGATTAACTACTCATTATTATCTATACAAAATGGGAGGTAATCATTAAAGAACTCTTGGACTCATATTATTAAAAGTAATTATGAAAACAAGTATGTGCAACTTACAAATATTATTAACTATTATATTACATCTTTACATTATGTTGAATATACCTACACCACACACACTATGTCCAGTGAACATGCCGAGTCTTCATTATAAAATAACCAAAATATAATTTCCAAAAATTAAACCAAAATGATGAAATGATATTTTGATATGAATTTCCTTAACGCGGATTGCGGCAGGTGTTGGTTGGTAGAAAACGTCATGTAAGCAGAAAGTGTAATGCCCAGGTGACTCCGCGACTCTCTTGTTAGATGCTGGGATAATGCAATGTGGCGACAGACGCGCTTTAAATTCTATTTATGAAGATTTTGGTAAAAGTAGCTATCTATTGCTATGATAGATTCGGATGTATGCACAGATGTATGAAGGAGGTTATTTTTTAAGGTTCCGAGTCCAAATGACAAAAACGGAACCCTTATAGTGTCGTCACGTTCGTCCGTCCGCTCGTTCGTCCATATGTCACAGGCATTTTATTTAAAAACTACAAAATGAATATTGTTGAAATTGGGAGTAGCCGCTACTTATTTTCGTACTTAAATAACAAAAATAAATATTTCTAGGGATTGCAATCCATACATGAAACAGAAGCAGAAAAATTTTTGTCAGAAAAATCAACGAGAGGCATATGTTTTGACAGTTCTTTTAAAAAAACATCAAAGTTTCTAAGCAATTTTTTTATAATGTGAATAATTTCGGAAATAATCGTTCCGAAATTTGCAGAAATTGTGTTTGTCCTTAATTTTTTAAACATTATGTCCTAAAAATATGAAAAAAATAACTAAGGTAACGTTTAACAAATACGTTTAACGAAAATTAGTTTACACTAGTTTGAGAGTAATAGTTGACATATCTAATATTTGTCTAGTTAAAGGTGACTAAACTGCTTAAATTGTGTGCGGCAAACACGGAAAAAAGTATAACAATATAGTTTTTTCTTCGGTAGGGCATTTCTTTGTAGTAACGGCTTCGGGACCCTACAGTGCTCTTAGCTGGTTTTATTATAATTATTTTCCGATTTTTATTAGGTTCTGGAGATGGAGTTTTCAATTTTAAGTCTTTAATAAACTCATCTTACGCATATAAAAATGACATATTCATTTCAAAAATCACTTGAACTTAATACAATTTTTAATAACTTAAAATGATGGTACTATTTAGTGCTTTATTATATCCAATTGTATATAAATAAATATTTTTCTTAAGATATTCTTTTGTATTTCTTGTTTAATATTCTCAAGAGTTGCTAATTTATTTTATTGTTCTTGTTATTTGATATAATATAAGGTCTGGGAAAAGTTTTTTTTATATTTTATAAGTAAAAAGTTGCAGTAAAGTCTCTGGTTGTGCTGTTTGTATACCTAGTTTGTATAGCTAGTTTTGACACCATTAAACAAATGATATTTTACATAAAGAAAAATAAAAAAATATAGATAAATGGTGTCCTACCCTTTCGGTTTTGTTTTTATCTTCACCAAAATGAGTGAATCTAATATAGAAAATTCGATACATTTTGTAGTTTTATTGCAAAAAAAAAAGCAACAAGCCGCGAAAAACAATTGTGACGTTTATGGACTTAATACAGTGTCGGTAAGAGTAGGACAAAACTTATCAAGCGTTTTCAGTCGGGATAACGATGAACTCGCTCTGATCGACCTATTATGGATTAAGTCGCAGCCATTTTGGATAAAGTAGAGCAAGATCAGCATATTAGTTCTTACGACATAGCTGTAGAGCTGGGGATTGACCACAAAACAGTTTTGACCCATTTGAAAAAGCTGGATATAAAAAAAAAAGCTCGATACTTGGGGCCCCCACGTGCTCATTGAAAGACATCTAATTAATGATGTGCTCATTTGCGATTCTCTATTGAAACATGATGAAACAGGATCAGAGAAAAGGTTGATTACCTATGACAAGAATGCACGTAAAAGATCATGGTAAACAGGTAAGCAAGCTCCACAGACCAGCGAAACCCGGATTAACTCACGATAAGTTCATGCTATGTTTATGGTGGAATTAGAAGGGCATTATGGATTATGAGCTTTTACCGCTGGACAATATATCAATTCGTATCTCTACTGCCAATAGCAGATAAGACTCGAACAAGTAGAGAAAAGACGGCCGACATTGTTCAACAGAAAAGGTGTGGTATTCCGCCACAATGTCCCATTGCACCAGCTACTCGCCACATATTGAGAAAGTTTGGATGAACGTGTTAATGCATCCACCATACAGCCCTGACTTTGCATCCTCAGATTTCCACCTATTTCAGTCTCTACAGAATTCTTTAATTAATTAATTAACATTAAGAGAAGACTGTCAAAACTACTTCAACCGGATTCCCCATTATACACATACACGTAATTAATTAACAAAAACAAAATCAAAAGTAGGTGCGAAACAAATTAGAGGTCTAAATTTTTTTGAGGTCAAAGTTGTTATTGATATTCCATTATTAGCAGCACCATCGCGCATAACGCCAATTGTTTAGTTATCGCATGTTATTCTGTTTTCAACTCTAACCTTGTCTTTACCTAAAAGAAAAAATATAAATTTTTAGCACTTTCATCACGTATGTCAATTTTTAATGCACAAACCAATTAAAGAGGGTTAATTTTTCGTAAACATAAGTAGTTCTTAAAATAAATTTTAGAAGAAAAATTATTGATTTTTTTTCAAAATTCCTCAAAATTACAGGAACAATACGATATGTAAAAAGTTTTAAGAATTAGTTTGTATGATTTTAATATTTTCAGACTTACAACTCATTCTAACATTGTGTCATGAAATGTGCACTATAGAACTAGTTTGACAAAAAATAATTCCTAGACCGTATGATTTAGCCATATTTACAAAATCTAAATCAAAGTAAGGTTTTTATTAAAATTTCTACAAAAGCAAATTATTTTCGAATGACGATATGTGCTTGGGATTAAATAGATACGCATGGAAAATCCTACGTACCCTCTTTCAGTTGATCCACCCCTATCGTTACCACGCGTATTTGATTACTATGGCTCTGCCCCAGCTCCGCTCCCGTGGACTATGCTTATTTGGCATGTTAATTATAAGATAAATAGTAATACGGCAAATACTTTTAATTTAAATATACTTTTAGGTGTTTCGCGTATTTTCTTGTTTCCTAACTTGAAAATTAATTATTTTAATTTACTAATACTATGTTATTTTAACTAATAAATATGTTATTTTAATTAAATCACATATTTTAATTTAAGTATACAATAAATCTCGTTTTTTACGGCCGCAACTCGGTTCTCCGCCGACAGCTGGGTGTTATTTAAAGATAAAAAAAAAAACTGTTTAAAAGCATGTAGGTTCATGCTCAGTGTAGGGTTCCATAGCCATTACTACAAATAAATGCATAACATATGAAATTTTGTATTAGTTTTGTATTGTGAAATGTTGGATAGTTGGGGGTATACTAATTTTTTTTTCGGTTTGAATGGGTAAATAATAGGTTTTGGTAAATAGTTATATAATATTTTTATACAGAGATGATATTAAGTATAGTTCATTATTATCAAATTACTTTACACGCTTGGCTGCAACATGCATTAACATGCAACATGCACCCACCGCTGACCCTCGAATCTGCCTCTACACTACGAATCTCTATCCAAAGATTCAGATTCGAGCTAGGGTTAGCGGTGGGTTGCATGCTTCATGTTAATGCATGTTGCAGACAAGCGTCTATTATGGATTTCCGCGAATTAACACCTCACACAATACAAATTACTTTACTGCAACGGCTTATTGTTTTAATGAATTTAAATACATGATTATGACGTAAATTTTAAATGCGTTAAAGCATAATTAAAACACTACAGTCTCAAAACGTAAAAACACGAGATGAAAAAATGCACCAACAAAAGAACATGTCTTGTAGCAATTACGTCGTTTTATTGAGAGGCACAATTTTTCAGCAATAACTCAAAAACGTTATATCCGATCGTGTTCAAAATAATGTTAATTGAAAGCGTTTATTAATAGTTAATTTTTATTTTTTTTCCATATTTTTTGGACATACGACTTAAAAGATAATGGACACACACAATTTATGCTACTTTCGAAGCGATTATTTCCAAAAATATTCACATAATAAAATTGCTTAAGAACCTTAAAATATTTTTCAAAATCTGTTGAAATATATGCTACCCTTTGATGTATGCTCAAAACATTTTTTTCTGCTTCTATTATATGTATGGAGTGTCCCCCCTAGAAATATTTATTTTTGTTACTTAACTACTAAACTAAGTAGCAGCTTAAACAAGACACGGCTACACGTCAAATTTCTTCAATATACATCTTGTAGTTCTTTAGTAAAATATCTGTGACATACGGAAGGATGGAAGGACATGACGAAACTATAAAGGTTCCGTTTCTACCATTTTGGCTACGGAATCCTAAAAATGTTTGTTGTGGATCATCCTTAGAAAATGATATCCATGACATGCTATTGCGATTTTTTTGTTATATCTTTTTAAATCTACAATTATGTAACAGATTAATTTGATTTACCTCTCATAGTTTCCTCGGCATTAGGCATATATGCGCCCCAAAAGCGTCTATCCAACTTGATTCACCATTATTTTCACTGTTTATTTGTAGGTTCCGCACCCAAAGTGTACCAACGGGACCCTATCACTGAGACTCAGCTGCCTGTCCGTCCGTACGTCTTAGGGCTCTATCTCTTGAATTGTAATAAAGACACTTGAAGTTTTCACTGATTATGTAATTACGTGGCCGCTATAACAATAAATACTAAAAATTGAAAAGTTAAAAATTAAAGGGGGTCGTCATACAAGAAAATTGTTTTGTTCAGCGTTTTTACTGCGATTTTTATAATGGTATTCACTAGATATTCGAAACTTTCACAGAATATATATTGCTATAGCCATTATAACAACAAATAACAAAATAAAATGAAGTTAAAAATATTATAGGAGATTCCCATACATGAAACGTGTTTTTTTGGCTTTTGTTGCTCGATCTTTATAATGGCTATAGGTACGCTACATATTTTTATACACTGTACGGAGGTACGGAACACTTCATGTACGAATCCGACTCGCACTTGATTGGTTTTTTGTACGTTTCTTTATGTAACAAAATATATCCTATAACTTAGCCAGTATCATAGTATGATTAAAATAATACATAAATTGGATAAGTGGCTCTCGCGTGAAAACGACTTAAACGGACAAATAGACCGAGAGACATTGAGTTTTATAATATGTATCGATGTAAACTATTCGATTCACATCAATTACTGTAGTTTTTTATACACTTTATTTGTTCGCTATATATTGCATATTGTAGAAGATTACATTTCAAGACGGTGACAATGCAATCTAGTTTCATTTTTCCCAATTAATGCTAAACATTAGTAAGTTATTAAAAATAAATCTATGTAAACTTGTCGGTATCATTGATATAGCAATAAACGCATTATTCGTAATTGCACACAAATAATTTTAATTCTCATATGGTTATTCTCATTTTTATCGATATAATACACTTAGATAAGAGATTAACATAACTTTTGTTTGTGAACTGATTGTAATGAAATAAATACCACATGTTATGGGAAGCTTGAAGTGAAAACCGCATCTAAATCTGTTAAGCCGTTTTTGACATTAGCATGCACAAACGCACGGACAAACAAACAGACAAACAACAACAATAAATTGTTTAAAAAAAATTAATGTACCTATAGACAGGACTCATTTACGATTTTAATATAGATATAGAGGATGCAAATGAACAGCACCACGCTACTTTTTTTCATTATAAAGTATCATATTCTAATTACAATAAGCATAATAAAAGCAAAAAGTAATTGTTATTTTTGCTATGTTTATTATCAGTTTTATAATGGATATTGTAATTAGAATATTATATTCTTTTTCTTTTTTTTACACGCTTTATATTAACTTCACCTGTATGTTTGTATGTATGTATGTTTGTAACTCTCCTTTGGCAGCTGCTGACTCCAAACGCCCTCTGTTGGAGATTCTCTATACTACCTGCTTCAGTCTCGTTTTGAAATTTGACACCTCAAATTTTATTATCGAACGCTAAAAAGTGGAAAATAAATATAGTTTTTACACGCTTTATATTAACTTCACCTGTATGTTTGTATGTATGTATGTTTGTAACTCTCTTTTGGCGGCTGCTGACTCCAAACGCCCTCTGTTGGAGATTCTCTATACTACCTGCTACAGTCTCGTTTTGAAATTTGACACCTCAAATTTTATTATCGAACGCTAAAAAGTGGAAAATAAATATAGTTTAAAAAAACTAAAAAACACGCTTTTATAGTGGAATAAACTAGAACGGAGAAACATATAGAGTTCTTGAAAAGCGCCCCACTTTTTTCACAATAATAATATTTATTGTTGGTTCATTAATTGATTTCTATATTCAAATTATTTTCTACTTTTTAGTTTATTCCACTATAAAAGCGTGTTTTTTAGTTTTTTTAAACTATATTTATTTAAACTAATGCCTATTTCCCAGAAGGGCAAGCAGAAACTACAGATTTGAACAGTTACGATCTTCGCACATCTCCCTCGCCTCACTGACATCCATCACTCTTTTCATGCAAGCTCGTCGGTTGCGGGTGCTTAAAATTTGGCCCTTTTTAATTAGCCGCCAATATGGTCTGCGTAACATATTGTAGGGCGACCCTTGCCGACCTTTCCGTCACACGCATTCGCTCTATAGATTTGTTTTGTCACTCTACTTTCCAGATGGCTAAACCACCGCAACATACCACTTTCTATTCCAGTCACTACATCTTCCTTGAAACTACACCGCTTTCTAACATCACTGTTTCTACATCTATCTTTCCAAGACACTCTACACATACTACGCAGCGATCGCATCTCCATTGCATTGATCCTATTTTCATTTTTTTTATGTCATACGCAGCTTTCACTACCATACATAAGCGTAGCGATCAGGACCCCATTATGGATCACGCTTGTCATGAGATGCTTTTTACTATTCATAATAACGAGCCAAACCCCATTCACTTTATTTCCCGTATTCACTCTCCTTTTGATATCTCTACCATATTTACCATCATTTGTAAACAGACTACCCGAGTATACAAACTCTCACTTGTTCGACTTTTTTGTCTTCTATAAATATATCGCATTCAATCGTGCTTTCGCTTCTTTCAAACACCATTACCTTAGTCTTATCGACATTTACTTTCATACCCTTTTGCTTAACAGAATCATTCATTTTATTTACCGTCTCCTGCAATCCGCACGCCGACGGCGCAAAGATTACTTGGTTGTCTGCGAACAGAAGACATTTCACAGACATAGTCCACACTCAGACTCTTTCAAATCATACAAACCATACAATACAATAATACAAATCATACAATATCTATGAATAGGTTGAACAGCCACGGTGAAGCTATCCCTGTCTGACACCCCTGCGTCAAACCAGTCGGTGTATGGCCCATTTATTCTGACTCAAACACCTGTATAGGGATCGCAGTGCCTGAACCAATCCGCTAAACACACTAAGCATAGATAGGGTTCTTCATAAATCATTTATTTTCACTGTATCATAAACTTTTTACAGATCTACAAAAATATAGAAAACGTTTTGGCCGATAGCTAAAAACTTTTCTGCAATGTTTAGCAGAGTAAAAAAATTTGTCCGTACACCGTATCTTTTTTCAAAATCCCGCTTGTACGTCCCAAATCTTGTTTTCAGTCTCATTCACAACTCTTTTCATCATGATTTCTGCATACAGTTTGCCAACGACGCTGATGAGGGTTATAGAACGGTAAGTTTTGCAAACCTGCCGTGACCCTTTCCCTTTACAGAACGGTACAATGACTGCTTTATACCGGTCATCACGTACCCTGTAGCTTTTCCAGTACTCAATAAAGAGCTGGGATAGCAGGCCTGCCACTATTCCCCCACCGCCCCTCAACGTCTCTGACGAAACTCCAACATATTCGGCAGCTTTTCCAACTTTCATACGTTTTAGTGTTTTCATAATTTCGTACGTTGTAATTTCACTTTCATTTCCATCATTAATCATATACGTCATTGCAGTAAGATTGTCATCTTCAGCTGCATCCACACATGTAAAAACGCTTTCGAAATAATTCTTTCACCTGATTTTCTTCATTCACTAATTGTCCATCATCGTCTCTAAACACATGTATACACGATATCTCGGAATCATTCCGGGCCTTTTTCATCGTATTCCAGAAAAGGTTTTGGTTTGCTCGGAAATTATCCGAGAATTTTCTGTCATAGCGTTCCTTTATTTCATTCTTTCTTCTATTCACACATTCTTTAGCTACAGTTTTGCATCTTTATATCTACTTCCAGTACTTTTTAGTTAAATCCAGCTATGCTTTTTTCTTTTCACTGACTACTTTCCTTACTTCGAAATTCCACCATTAATAATCTTCTTCACTAACATTTGTTCTCTTATTCAATCAACGCACCTTTTTTGTTCCTCTACTAATACATTTCGTAATTTTCCATAATTCGTCAAGTTCTAGACATTCATACTGTTTGATTTCACCCAAACTATTTTTCAATCGCTCTACATACTCATCTTTTACATTCTGATCTTGAAACGTACCAATTTTTATTCGTTCTAGTGAAAACTTTTGCATGGTATTGCCAACGCTGGAATAAAGCCTTAATTCGACAGACCCAGTCCTGGATTTGCCCCTAGGCCGTGTAGGACACGGCCTAGGGGCGGCAGCGTTCTAGGGGCGGCAGATTTCAGAAAATTATTATTTTAGAAAGGTACATGGGGCGGCGGAAACAAAGTGGCCTACACTCTTAAAAAATATAAATCCACCACTGGACAGGCCATTAAGAGATGGTCTGTACTAATGTTGACGCCACGGCACACTCTCATGTCTACAACTTTGCTTCTCAACCCATCATCTACAATTATAAAATATATCATACTTTTGTCTTTTGTCTTCACCAAGTATATGAGTGTATTCTTCCTATTTAGCGTTTTGATGCGTTCATTGATTTATGTTTCATTATTATGTTACTTATGACGTCGTGTTTATGTTAATAACAGTACAACGCACGAAACTTTGCCGCTCTGAATTGCCTGCGAAAGGCGCAATGTACAAATTCAACACTCCTCGACCCTTTCTTCTTGCCCCCCGCGTTTCTATTTTATGCAATTGCGACGCTTTCGTGTCTAATTTCAAAGCAGCTGAGTTTCAGTTCTTCAGAGTTCAGTGGGTCAGGTAAACCGCTTTGCCTGTCAACGCCAAAGCATTATTTTAAATTCTAAATGTTGTTTACGTCATGTATCTTATAATCTTAAACAATTTCATGATGGCTCACTCTCGCATATAGATATTACATATAACGTTGTTTTACATTACAATAACATCTCACTCCAGCCACAGACGCTGGCACAACTATTTTCTGTGGAATGTATATGAATACTATATGTTTTATTTAATTTATCAGTGTATTTTAATCTTAAATAGGCAAAACCAGAGGGGTGCAAGTGCACCCCTCTCGCGGCGCCCATGATTCCAGCACATTTTTCTTTGTTTTTAGGCAGTCCTTCATTTTCCGTCATCCTAGGCGCTTGGGAGCATTTTATGACGTGTACACGAAACCGCTGTCGAGTGCCGTGTGGATCTGCACGTGCATCACTTTGTTTACTATCGGGTTTATACTTTACTTTTTGGTCAAATTCAAGTCTGGTGGTAACGAGGATACCTCGCTAAGTTTGGTGATGTTGTCTGTAATAGGCGCTGTTTGTCAACAGGGTAGGTGCAAAAGTAAATTTTTACGAATATAAGTTTAATTTTATGTAGTAAGTAGATACCAAATATGGTATTACATCACAAAGAATTTAGATTGTGAACAGGTGTAACACTGTTAAGTGAATGTGGTTGCTTTAGAAGTAGCCGCTTCCAATGGAAAGTTTAAATTAATCCATAATGGAAGTGTAGCACTTATTTATGGATAACTTTCAATAGTAATTTCAACATTCGCTGCAAATAATTGAGTGTTTCTGAAAATAGGAAAAGGGAAAGATAACATTTTTATTAATGTGTTTTATGTATAAAGAAAGGGTCAGATTCAATTGTGCCCCCTTAGATCTCACATTATTATATTTCATTTTTGAAGTAGTTCTAAGTATCAAACTGTTCTGATCAAGAGGAATAAAATAGATTGTCCAATGATCTCTATTTTTAAGCATCGTTTTTTTCATCATTTTTTATTCAGACCTTCGGAATATGAGCCGCACAAACATAGAAGCTTAATAGAAATAAATAGTAAAAAATACACAACTTTACAGGTATTCATATCAAAAAAAAATCTATTGTGGTCAGAACGGTGATGTTGGTTACCCTGTTTTTTACTCTGACACTGTATCAATACTACAACGCCAATGTGGTGTCCACATTACTTCATGATCCTCCCAAAAATATTAGGACATTGAAAGATCTTCTAAAAAGTCCTCTCAAAGTCGGCGTGGAAGACGTTCTTTACAACAAAGATTATTTCAAGGTAAATATTAGAAGGACGGTAGGTATCTTTTAATTTAATGTCTCATTGATATAAACACGCGGTAGCGTGTCAAGCCAAGTTCAAGCTACCAGAACTGGCGAGCAGCACCGTGTGTAATATTATACGAACCATTTGGAGCCACTTTTGACTCCCTCATAACTTAAAAATTATTTCACACACACATGTCAAATTTGGTTCATATATTGAAATTTGCGACATATATATGTTCTTCAAATTTCATAAACACGCCTCGAACGGTTATTTTAGATATTAACGTCCAAAAATTGCCATTTTTATCTCTGACTGACCTATAGATCAAAACTCAAATCCAGTTCCAGATGACCTAGAAAATTCAAATTTGGCATTCAGATAGGTAGTTGGGTAAATACAGAGAAATAAATCAGAAACTAGTAAATTTTTATTATTTTATTATAATTTTTCAATTAATTGATTCTATGAGGAACACTTATAGTGCTTGTAATTTAAGAATCAGTAATCAAAATTGATGTCAGCCCATCCTTATGTGGATTTTAAGGTCTTTACGTGAATATATAACGAGTGAAATACCACCTTTAATTTTTTTTCAAGTCAAATTGGGCACAAGAGAGCTCTATTGTAGAGTACAACCGCCTATGCACATTATGCCGCCCCGACTTGGACAAATTAAGTATAAACAGAAAATGCGTAAAAAAATCCCGGATACTGATAATAGGCAATTCACTCAAAGGCTATAATATAATTCTAATTCGTATATAAAAACTAGCCAAGTCAGACCTTAGGCTTTAATATATTACCCTAAGTTATAAGAAGAAATGATATTTTAAGTTGTAATAAAATATTTTATGTTGTTATAAGTAAATTTCAGGACTGACATTAAACTTTGCACACATTTAGATCTTACTTTTGTCGTTGAAGTCAACAGCCAAGGCATATATCGTAATATTGAACTTACTGAATTTACTTATTGAACTTATTGGCTCTCATTTCACATTTACGTTTTTGATGGGATAATATTTTTCTCTTTATGTTAACACGGAGACTATGGCAGTATTATTTTGACAGATTTTCAAGAAGTAGGCTGGCTTTTGAAGTAGTGGATCAAAAGAATGCAAATGTTTAATGATTTCACAAAATGTATGAAAACAATATAAAAAGACTACATATTTCGTCTTCATTGCCGATCGCAAGTAAGATTTATAAGTAAAGAAAAAAATAAGATTGATTCAAGAAACAGAATGAATCCCTTCATCTTATGCTGTTTGGAACCTATCATGTATCTTTCCGCAAATACTCTTAATCTCCTTTTATTTTAAACAATTTTGCTAAGAAAATAATAGTCATTGAAGTAGCCGTTTCTGATAAAAATGCTTAGAACTTGTTCTAAAAGTTCGTGAACTCGCAACAACAGCTAACGGTCGTGCGTCACGCGCGCCCCCGCCCCCGCCATCCAACGCCCACTCGCGCTTGTGTGGTGCAGCCTAGTGACTCGCGTCGCACCGCCGCATGCGGTTGTTGAACTTAAATGGAAGTTGAATATTTTATTTATTCGCTATTTTTTTACAATAAGGTATTTTGTACGATAGATACGTTTTTTGTAATGAAAGTATAGTATTCATGTTATGTAACAATTATGGTATAAGAGTTATATTTATTATATTGATGTTTTTGAAACGAATATTATGTGATTAATATTGAAATGTTTAATAACACAATGCCTTGTGTTATCGAATATGCAAACATGATTTATTGTTAGGGAATTTTCAGATATAACATTGCTCTCTGTGAGTCCAAATCTGCGTGAAGTGTCGTTTACGAGTTGATTTGCCTTATTTGTTTGGAGGGGATTGGAACACACACGGAAAATCTAAGATTAACTTAATAATGCCATCGGCGACCTTTATATCATTGATAAAATAAAATGTTATTTGTAGGTAAGCGACTACATAAATTCTAATAATATATCGCAGATCCGGCGACCTTATTATCTAAAAGCAATCGACATTTGATTTGGTATGATTTTAAAATTATTTTAGTTATTCCTAACTTGATATTTCGAAATGCTAATAGTGTTTTTATTAACAGTGTTGCCTCTACCATGAATTCACTAAAATATAAAAATGAAATTTAATCGTATATTTGAATTTAAAATGCGTCAGGGATCGCGATTATTCGAAAATTACGCTCCCAAAGCGAAAAAACCACTTTAGAGACCATTTTAAAGACTACTTTAGCAATTGTCAAGCGATTTATGATTGATTTTCCGTCGTTCCTATTTCCCATAAATGGAAGAATTATTTTTTTTATGTAAATCTTTAGATCAAATGAAACCTTTGCACATTTATCGAGGACCGATGATATTACAATAATATGGTATAATTGGACTGATCTGGAGTCAGAAGGTAGGCACAGGAACTCCACAACGGAATAACATCCTAGTCGTGTTTCACTTTGTTAGAGTTGTCTTGAGATGTACTCTCACCATGAGTAATTGGCAGGGTCTGATAATGGAGCCGGAAGGTAAGTACTACTAGCACTCCATAATAAGTTAACGTAACCTAGCTGTATTTGGTCTTTATAAAATTTTCTTTAAGTGTACTATGGCCATAATTGGCTTTCAGGGTCTGATGATGGAGTCACAAGGTAAACAAAGGCACTCTATAATGAGACGCCGTGTTTGGGCTTGTAGAAATCCTTTTGTGATATATTTTGACCATGAACTATTTTCAAAATCTGATGAGGAATACAGAAGGTAGGCACTAGTTGTACAAAATAGAACAACGTATCCGAGCCGTGCTTGTGCTTGCTGGAATTGTTTTGAAATGTATTTTGACCGTGATTGGTTTCCAAGGTTTGATGATAAAGCCGGAAGGTAGGCAATAGTACTCCATGATAAAATAACAAAGCCTAGCCGTATTTTAGCTTGTTGGTATTGTCGTAGAATAAATTTTGACTTTTGAATTTAGCTTTCAGGGTCTGACAATCATGGCTAAAATACATTTCAGGACAATTCCAACAAGCTCAAAGACGGTAAGATGTGTTGTTCCGTTATGTAGTTTCGCTGACAACCGTCGGGCTTCATCATCAAACCTGAAAGATAATTGTGGCCAAAGTACACTTATAGAAAATTCCATTACGCCCAAATTCGGCTAGGCTACGTTGTTCTATTATGGAGCGCTAGTACATATCTTCCGGCTCCATTATCAGGCCCTGAAAATCACTCATGGTAAGAGTACATCTCAAGACAATTCTAACAAACTCAAACACGACTAGGATATGTTATTCCGTTGTGGAGTTCCTGTGCCTACCTTATCTGGCTCCATCATCAGATCAGTCCAATTATACCACATTATTGTATAGTAACTGGTCTTGGATAAGTGTGCAAAATTTCAATTTAATATAACGCTTTAGAGTTGCTCAAATATTACATATAAGAATAACATTTTTTTGTACCTAACAATTCAACTCGCAAATCGATTCCGGAATCGCAATCGATTTCTGTTTTTACATAATAAGGCCGCCGAGTGCGGGGCAGAATTCGGATTCGTTCACATGTCGCTACGACCCGACGACCGCGTTCGCGCTTGCAGTCTGTCCGATCATTTATTATAAGATTATATCTATATTATTTTATATTTTTTATAAGTGTTCTTTCAATATTTTTGTTATATATATTATATATAACAAAATTATGTTTGTTATAGTTACTTTGGCAAAGTTGTTCTAAAAAAGAATAAAATTATGAATATTTGCGAGAAGATGCATGATCGATTCCAACCTGTATATCGACCGATTATGATAATTAACCATGAGCCTCAGGGCCGGATCTACCATATGGCTTTTTGGGCTTCAGCCCAGGGTCCCGTGGATTCAAGGGGCCCCCGGCTAAGTCAAGTCAGTCAAAAAATAGATGATATGCGAAAAAATATGTGGTATTAGCATTAAGTAGTATTATTGGCGCAGGGCCCCCTTAACTCACGGTCCGACCCCGATGAGCCTGATCGCTATCCTGTTCTCGATTCCGATCCCGCTCCTGTTGTTGATGCCAATTCGTATCACTTTCGATTCCCAACCCGGTCTCCATTTAAGGAGGTTCCAAATCTGATCCTGCTTTCGATCCACGTTCCGCTCTCAATTCTGATTTCTTATTCCCAGACCGATTACGATCTTGATTCCAATTTTAGTCCCACGGTCGATTACGATCATAGTCCCGTTCTCCATTTCGAACCCCCGGTCTCGGTTCTCGGTCTTCGTTCCGTTTGCAATTTCGATTCCAATTTGAACGAAGCCGGGGCAAATTCTAGTATCGAAATAAAATTTATGCTACAACAATTGGGGATAGTCTTGCTTTCTATGAGTAAAAGAATTTTGAAAAACTGAAATAACACAAATATCCAGAAGCCAAATGAAGCCAAAGCGAAAAGTTAGATAATAATCCATTTTACTCGAGGAGTTTCTTATAAATCATATTAATGAAGTAATTTTTAGCAAAAGCTTAGTTCGGTTAAATAGTGAAAATACGCAGACAACATCTGATACGAAAGCTGGTTTGCTTTTTCAGAAATCTTTCCATTCGCAAGTAAAACATAATATCACCAGTTTCATAGAAATTCAATGAATGGTTTAAGCACTCAAAAAGAAAACCAATACAATACACACTCATTTTTATACATTACATAACCCCATTCCACCCACCTAATTGTGAAAGAAGCATCTCAAAATTTTTCAAAGTTGTACCGCACTTCATAAAAAGTTTCGCACTAAATTCAACCCCTTTAACTCCTATAAAAAGCAAATTACATTCACATACAACGGCATAAAAAAACAAATGAATATGGCTACTATAACAGCGATTTCGTTTATCGCCGCGAAAGGTCGCACTTCGGATTATCCTTCACAGGCTTTGGAGAACGGTTTTCTTGCGGTGTAATCGGCAAATGATGGACAGCGTTTTCAGGCGATATAGGTTTTTTTTATTTCAGCCGAGCTTCATATGTGGCGGTCGGAGTACAATAGCGACGAATGCATTAATCTCGCTGCAATTTATAGATGACGCATCCGCCTGCACATATGAGTTGCATACATTTTAATTGAGGAGGCGTGGCCATGCACTTTGCATTTTT
This sequence comes from Eumeta japonica, assembly GCA_005406025.1. Taxonomy (NCBI): domain Eukaryota; kingdom Metazoa; phylum Arthropoda; class Insecta; order Lepidoptera; family Psychidae; genus Eumeta; species Eumeta japonica. The sequence goes on from BGZK01000711.1 coordinate 228,659, forward strand.
TACGCATTATCGTAATGCGTAAAAATGCAGATTAATCGAAACACCGATTCGCAGCCATACCGTAACGACCTCCGCACTTCTAGGCCTCTGATTGGTTCGCCCGCCAAGGCACAATTTCGTATGCGATTCATATGTACATCACATTTGATTCGTATTTACAGTTAAATATGACACAAACACAACAAAATAAACCGTCAGTGTTTACACTCCGAAGCGACAGGTCGTGTCCGCACGACCGCTCAGAGCATTTACATCCGACAGCTATTACGTTTTACAAACCCTTCCGTGCGCGTTCAGTACAAACTGTGGTGTCTCAGTGCAACTTAAATTAGTTTTAAATTCAGTGCTAGGTGTGCTATCGCGTTCGCACTAAATTTAGCGACGCCGCGGTCGCCGCCGCGTCATTATTATCCCTCCCCGAGCGGGTGGTGCGCGTCATTATCAAAATCCGATTTTATAATTATAATAATAAAATATTAAACATTTTAATAACGCAAGTTAAAATACATTGTTTGACATTATTAATAAATTAAATTCAATTCCGATAAACAAATTAATCGTGTTATGTGCAGTGTCCGCCGTTGCAAATAAGTAAGTTTTAACATGGCAGAAGCCGCCTCCGGTACGGCTACGGCCAGGGGTACCGCGTCGACATTAAAAACACTCCCGTTATGTGAGTTGAAAATAATATTTTTCAAATTTTTAGAGTAACAGGGCTACGCTTTACCCTCGGACATAGATAGCGTACTAGGTATAGGGAGTTCGAACTTCAAAAATAATGATAATAACGATAACAAAGGCCGCCGCGGTCAGTCACTGTGTCCGTCCATATGTAGTAGCGGTAAGCGCTCTTCAAGCGCTATATCGTCGGACGAAGGGTCGGATAACTCCGACTCCTCCATTAAAGGCTCGGACGATGAGGAAAGCGATTTCAAAATCGTCAAGAGGAAGAATAAGAGAGTCCCCCGACGACTCCGTAAGTCGAGCAGCTGTCAGTCAAACAACTCGGCTATGGAGACCGATCAGGTGAAGGTAAATCGACGAACACAGTGATTCATCGATCACATCAAAAAAAGTAACAACCGCCAAGACCGTCGCTACCAATAAAGAAGCGACAGCCAGCGGAGTAAATACAAATAAAACCACTAATGTGGCCGGTTTCAAACCTTCGCCGCCACCGAAAGTGAAGCTCCCCCAATATGTTTGAGAGATAAAGCAAAGTGGAACCTCATTGCATCAGAATGCAATAGGCTTTATATTAATTTTAATAAAGCCCAAAATACCAGAAATGGTATTAATATAACTATGAGTTCCACTGATGATTTCAGGGAAGCTAAATAGTTACTCAATCAAGAACGGTATACCATTTCACACTTACGCGCTCGAAGAGGACCGCAAGGTGAAAGTGATCATAAAAGGCATCCCGGTCGAAATCGAAACCGAGGACATCAAAGCGGATCTGGAACGGCAAAAGTATCCAGTCCAAGCGGTGCATAGAATGCACCGTAGAGACGGAACCGCCCTAGGTTTAGTATTAGTTATACTAAACAAAACGGACGGAGCGACAGAGATTTTTAAAAACTTAGCTAATGTATGCGGCCTATCCGGTATAACCGTGGAGGCCCCATACGAAAAGAGGCATCCTCGGGCAGTGCCATCGCTGTCAACTTTACGGCCACGCGGTCACAAACTGCCACGCCCCACCGCGGTGCGTGAAATGCTTGGATCCACATTGGACCAAGGAGTGCGCTCGGAGTACCTGTCTGCTGTAATTGCGAAAGCAACGAAACAAACAAACAGCACGAACAGCTACACGTACAACAAACCGAAAGTAAAAACTTCCACAGCCCCGAAAAGGAACCAATGGAAGAATCCACTTCCATGGGTAAACTCCAAAATTACTGAAACCGCGAATAGGGTCTCGCATAAACAGCCCACACGACAGGCCGAAACCACGGTGTCTGTGGAGATGACATCGGCATTATAATGTCGATTCTACAAGTAGTTAGCAGCGCCGAGGTCGCAGACTTAGTGGCCAAATTCAGAAAGGCGAAACACAGTGTTGACTGCCTCAAAATAATCCTGTAAAACCAGGAATGAATAAGTAGGTTAGAAAACTTATAATGACAGCGCCTGGGCGCTTTCAATTAAATTCAGTTGGACGCCAAAAATCTAAAAATATTTCACTGCTCTCGTATAACGCGCGCGTCCTACTTTCTAGTATTTTAGAATTAGAGCAATGTGTGCTTGAGTACTCCGTAGACATTATTTTTGTACAAGAAGCATATTTAAAACCGAAACATCCGACATGTGGTAAAATTAGCAACTATGTACAAGTACGAACAGACAGACAGGATGCTACCAAAGGAGGAACAGCACTTTACTACAGACAAACACAGCTGTAGTCCAATAGATATCCCTCGTCTAATAAATTTAGAACTACCGGTGGCAGACTGTCCATGTCAGGCCACGGTACAATTATTATAATATCAGTATTCCTCCCGCCGAGGAAGGAGTTGCTCCGGAGCGACATCGAAACCCTCCTCGCCCTGGGGGATTCCGTCACCCTCTTCGGTGATCTAAATTCAAAAAGCACTCAATGGAGATGCAACTACACGAACGCAAACGGACGCATAATGATAGACCTCGCGAAAGACCTACATTTTGACGTCACCGCGCCCCCGATACACACCTACTTTCCGGACAACGTACGATACAGGCCGGATATACTAGATATCGCCCTCATGAGGGAAGTGGCGCTTAATGTGAGATGGATAGAGACTCTCCAGAGTCTCAATTCGGATCACCGCTCCGTCCTTCTGAGAGTAGGGCCTCCCGACGGCAAGCAGCCTCCCAAAAATAAAATAATTATGAGCTGGAGGAAGGTGTCGCTCTTACTTGAGGAGACCGACACCCCTATCTTAAACAACATCCCCGACAACATCGAAATGACAGAAGAGATCGACTACGCTATGGGCGCCCTCATCAATCACATCGCGACAGTGGTAGAGAACAGTTCAAGGGAGGTTACGGCGGTCGACAGTCGCTAAAAACTACCCGAAGACGTTCGCGTACTGCTGAGGGCAAAAAACGCAGCCATGCGCCACGTGAGCGCATACCTGACAAGCGAAAATAGGTCCTGTGTGCGAGCTCTCCAACGTAAAGTGAAAGCTCGGATACTGGAATTCAAAAACGACAAATGGAGCACCCTTATAGAGAAAATCACTCCGAGCCACCAGGCCTACTGGAAGTTATTCAAGGCTCTTAAAACAGACGGTCACCTACCAACCTCCGCCTTCAAGAAACCAGATAACTCGTTCGCGGTCGAAGACCGGGAAAAAGCTGAATGTCTAACAGACAGTGTAGAACAGCAATGTTCTAATAACTCAATACACGACACAGCACACTCACACAGAATCGAGGAGAAAGTTCGTATGAAAATCTCCCTCGAACCGAAAGACGATCTGGCCGTCGTCTCCGTAGACGAAATACAAAAACACATTAAATAACTAAAAACTAAAAAGGCTCCGGGCTTCGATGGCATTCGTAATAAAGCATTAAAATGCTTTTCTCTGCCATTAATGCCTCTATTGGTCGCAATTTTTAACGCGTGCTTTAAAAATTGTTATTTTTCTCCAATATGGAAGGAAGCAGTCGTTATCGGCTTACCAAAACCGGGGAAACCACGCGACCTCCCCGCTAGTTATTGCCTCATCAGTCTTTTAAGCGGATTAGGAAAATTATTCGAAAAAACACTGGAGCTTCCAGATCGTCTAGTTCTTATCATACAAAATTATCTTAGCAATCGAAATTTCACATTCCGCCACTTACTTTACATACTCTAACTAAAAGAATACTAAAAGCAGGAGTGCCTCAAGGCTCCACCCTATCCCCTCTACTGTACTAAACGTACGTCAATGATATCCCGCGACCGTTGAATGGCGTCCAACTCGCGTTGTTCGCGGACGATACTGCACTGTACGTACGCGGTAGTAGTTTTCGAGACACCACACCGCGATTACAGAGGGTCATTGATGAGCTGACACGATGGCTTGGACTCTGGCGTATAAATGTAAATCCGAATAAATCAGCAGCTATCCGATTTAATTATAGTAAACACAATAAGAAGTTCACTGTCCCATATAACGCCCCCACACTCCGCATTAATAATGCTCCAATTCCGTGGCAACACAATTATAAATATTTAGGAGTAACGCTCGACAAACATCTACACTTCCGAGATCATGTCGCGCGTGTTAGTAAGCTTACAGAATTCTACCAATCACGCCTGAACGGCATGATCGGTAGAAAAAGGAAAATATCACAGCGCAATGAGCGCACTCTGTACTTAATGTGTATCAGGCCGGTAATGACGTATGCATGTGCAGTCTTCACTCGTGCCGCGCCTAATATAGTCAAAAAACTACAGAAAATTCAGAATAAATTCTGTAGACAAGCAACGGACGTCCACTGGTGCTTCAAAAATTCGGTACTTCACGAGACTTAGAGTTCCCTACTATCAATAAATTTATGAAAGACGCTTCAAAGCGCTTTTTCGATATGGCACAAAACCACCCCAACCCATTCATTGTGTCGGCCGCTTCTAACGAGCCGCCGCCTGCACATCACTTCTTAAGAAGGCCACGGAATGTTCTGTCAGATCTACCGGACGCTTTCAATTCTGAGGTCGAAAAGCTCTCAGAAGCGAAAAATATGCAAATAGATAACACCCCGCTACGACCATAAAGGTCATTTGGTCATTTAATATACGGTATAATTCCGGTATACCCCAAAACTTTCAGCCCGATCTGAAAATCTCGCGAAATCCTATGCCAAGGTGCAAATAAATATACAAATTTAGGCAAAATATACAATTTCTTACGACTAATCTCTACCCGGGTAATAAAACATGACAATCAAAATAATTTAATAAACACACACATATACAATAAAACACAAAACAATTCTTAACCTTCGTATAAAGCAAAAAAATAGTGCGTGGAGTCCCTCCGCGCGGAAGAAGTGAAACTTCGTAATGTGGAAATGAAAATAGGAAGGGGTAGAAATTGATTTTTAGCAACTCGTATTGTTTCTTTAAGACAAACTTTATTAACATTGCTTACAATTCACAATTGAACGCATCATTTTCGAGTGGAGAAATATCCAAATCTATAACATTTACAATGCGATTATGATAACTAAAGTAAGATACGAAATGTTTGAATAACCACGCGCAGGTACTTGCGGTCTTCCGACTCACTTTCTTTCTCTCTCCTACTTTCTACCTTTGTGTATCTTTCTTTCTCCCTCTTGCGTTGGAATATTGGTCGCTACTCGTTGCTAACGCTCGCGTTGGCCTGTAGCAAGTATACTACGCGCATGCGTTCTAGTGCTACGCATTCATTCTCGCTCTGTCTCTTTCTATTCCCCCCCTCCTCAGGAGCGTTGAACGTTTAACGCAAGCTTGTTGGAAGTCGCATTAGAAGTTTCACTTCAATAATATATATTGCCCAATTTAACACTAAGTGCGCGGCTGTCTGTAACAGCTACCAAAGAAATTAAAAAAAATACTAAAGGTGTCATAGGACACTCGGTTGGAATGAAGGCCCTTTCGCTTTATACTATCAAATTACTAGAACAGTGAAATAATTTAACAACTTTGGAATATAGTCTTAAAAAAATATTAATTTACTTAAAACTGTATATATAATACATTCATAAAAACTCTTAAAAACATGCTCTTAAAGCACATCAAACTAAAAAGTGAAAAATAATTCTTAATATAAGCTGAAAAAAATAATGAACGATGACGAAAAATACTAGATACTATGTGGAAAAAGCGTGGGGCGCTTTGTGCCACATTTTTCGTGTGTAGAGCAACCTACGTTTTTTCCACAATAATATCTACTAGTATTTTTCGTCATCGTTCATTATTTTTTTCAGCTTATATTAAGAATTATTTTTCACTTTTTAGTTTGATGTTCTTTAAAAGCATGTTTTTTAATTTTTTAAACTATATTTATTTTAAATAAAACTTTGTTAAGTTTGTCAAGCTGCACAATTATGTAATTTTTTGAAATATTACATCTACTATCGAGATGATTAATAATAATTATTTATTTACTCCACAAAAGTACAATATTGTGGAGTCTTGTGCCTGAAATAGCCATAAATATTTGTGTTACAGGTCACCAGGCTATCCAACGCAATTTACAAAGTGTGTGTGAATATGTGCGGTGTATATGTAAGTGGGTACGGGTAAGGGCGCGCGCGGGAACGTGTATGTACGCGGCTTGTAAGATGGGACACTTTGTCACTGTTATATGTATAAAATGAGTTTATTAAAGACTTAAAATTTAAACCTCCATCTTCAGAACCGAATAAAAATCATAAAGAAATGATCTCAATTATATTATTATTCATTACACATGCATGTAACATAATAATGTTACCCCTATAACATTTGTGTAAGTGTAAAAGCTATTTAATTTGCTAAACATTAGAAATACTTGATGCTTTAGTAAGAGTTTAATCCGTGTAACTTTTTCCTCAGATTAAAGCATAGCTTTAAGCATTACGAGACGAACCAAATGCTATTAAAAATAATTTTTACTTAGCTCATGCCAATTAAAAGGGTAAGTCTGACTTCAGGACATAAATTCGTTTCCAGTTTGGTTAATATACGGGTTATGTATTACTTAGGTAAGATCAACCTGTATGTGTTTGTAGAAATACTGAATAAAATACTATTGTAAATTCATACACAAAGATAGCAGAATAATTCTATCACTAAATAAATAACAAAATAGGACTCCGCTTGTTTATCTTAAGTGTATGTGTAAATTATTTTTGTATTTTTATTATGGTAGAGCCATGCTATAGTTATCTTGGATGCAGCACGTAAATGGGTCAATTCGACTGGTGCAATAGCACAATTACAGCATGCAGGTGTAAAATAACAGTTTCCGTTGTTGTATGTTGTCCAGCGAATGAGAGATCTGGTGGCTCACTCCTCTTCATCACCCCACAACCGCCCTCCATCAGCCTCCTCTCTCTTCACTAGCCCACTCCTTTCTGTATCAGATATCCTATTCCTACCCAAGAGATCGGTAATGCACTAGAACTCCTCTAGTGTCGAGAGGGTCTATGGTCAACAGTGACTATCTATACTCTGATGGTCTGGATTATCTGGATGCCCCGCGATAATGCTTTAAAAAATATTAGTTAGATATTTCAGAAAACACTAGATGATTGTTTACGTCAAGCATGACATGTTCACGACCTTTTTTTGACGATCAGTGCTATTAGTTAGTCTTTTAGTGGTTCTTTATTGCGGCTTTTTGTCGTAGTATAGTTGAATATATATCTTCTTTTCCATCTTTCTCAGTATATTCGAGATATTTCGTAAAAATATTAAAATGATAGTGTCTTGAAAACTGAAATGTAAATAAATAATATATATAACTATTAATGTTTGGATAATAAAATTTTGTGATTTTTATAAAGGTATTAAAAAGCGCGATTGTGGAAGTGATGACAACTACCACGAAAATTATGTCAAATTTCAATATTACGTAAACAAAATACTGCTATACAATATCGAAACTACTTATAATGTTCTTGAGATATATTTTTAAAAACCTAGTTATTTATAATAAGGCCGTATACAGGATATAAAGAAATTCTCCCACTGTAAAACAATTTCAATTCACCTCCCACAACTTAATTTTTCTGGATTTAATTCCTGAATTTTTTGCGTGTTATAAATATTAACTCTGATTCAATTCCTGGCTTACAACATTATCAGACCAAAAGCAAAATTATTACAATAGACGTGGCGAACCTACAAAATTTCATTACGAAGCTTTAATGAATACCAGTGGCGAGGGGTGAGAAAAATATAAAGGGAAGCCGAACCTTAAAAAATTGTCAACATTAAACATTATTAATAAAAATATAACTATTACTACCGAGCTCTGTAACGCCCTCTGGTATAACGCGGAGATATTTCATTCGCCACTTTTGGCATACTTGAAGTCAACGATAGAATACAAACGGAAGACTTCGAGCATGCATAAAAGCAGCTTTGAAAAAAGCTAATGAAGTAGTTTCCTTTAGTCGAATTTATAGCAGCGCAGTGGATAAATGAATTAAATGAGATAAAAAGCTATTTAAATTCTAGTGGTAATCTACGATTTTCTTGAGAAAATGAGCTAATACCAAGTCATAAAATTTGGCTTACTTTTGATTTGCAACAGTAAATGTTTTCTATAGATAACAACGCGAGATCTGAAAGCCTTTGTTCTGTCTGGCTATTCCTGAGGTACGTATGAATGCGTTTGAGAGCTGAAAAGATCGTTCCGCGGCCGCAATTGTTATCGGAAGGGTTAAACAGATATTACTTAAGCTTAAAATTTGAGGAAATGTATCTTTCAAGATATCTTTTGTAAATGCAAAAATAACTCGTACATATCTAATCCTTTAAGCGAGGGAGGCGAATATAATACTTTTAACTCATTTTTAATGCATTTATGTCAAAATTCGAGGAAATAATAAATTTAAATTATTTAGTTTATCCTCAGGAAATGTACGTTCGAATAAATCATATTTCGACTTACTTAGTAAATCTAAAACGACAAATTGCTTAGTGAACTATATCTGGTTTGAATTTGATTTATAACATTATCTACAATTTCGATGAAAATACGTTTATACTCGCGTTTTAAGTCTGATTCTGAGCTAAATAGACGTCGGCGTCTTCGTGGAGGCTCACTTATATCAGTGACACTGTCGTAAATTTCGTCAAACTTATTAATGAAATTACTCTAAAACCAATTTAATAGCGATCGAACTTCGCGAATAACGACGTCTATATCACTCTGTTTATTTTGTAGTAAAGCGAAAGTAATATCTGTTCTTGCAAATAATTCAGCTAAAATATGCAAAAAAAAGCAAAATTCCCCAATTTCTAATGTCATTAACAAACTTTCTGATATGGCAATTGATTCAGAATCCCAATCCATCGGATTTTCTATAATTATATTAAATGTTTGTATTATGTCGGATCTACAGTTACAAATGACATTAATAATACGAGAATGATACTGCCATCGAGTTTCTGCGACACCAGGCAAACGACGATCTGACGTTAATTTTAAAAGACCCGAACATTTAGTAGATTTATTAAAAAAAATTATTATGCAATTGATGTGGCCGAAAAATTGTTTTAACTCTGGAATATTTTCTAAAGATCGAGATAACACTAAGTTAAGTACGTGAGCATAGCAAGGAATAAAGACAGCCATTGGAAATTGTAATTTAATTTTTGTTTGTACGCCGCCTTCTATACTTAATTCGACACGGGAATGATGCTATATGCAAAACCGTTTTTTATTCGGGTATAATCGGAAATCTCCGCTGATCGAAACGCATTATTATTTGCATAATGATATATAACACAAGAATCCGCAACCGAATATAACACCTAAGAGTTCACGTTAAAGGTGAAATTATGTTACACGAATTACAATTGCGTCATTTCGTTGTCTAAACGAAACTCGCGACAAACCGAGTTATTCCCCCGCTCTCCCGCGGCTTGCGACCGGCGGCTCGCGGGCTCGAGGCGTCGTCATAACGCTATTATATAACTGAATATGGAAGACTCAACATTTCACATTGATTACGACGATTGCGAACATTCTGAATTTGGTCGTCTAAATAACTCGGTTGCTTTCGAGTTATTTGAAGTGTTTTTTATATAGGGCTTACGTTACTAACGTAAGGAGGTTAGATATTATTTACAATAATTATTGAAAATTAAAAATAATTTTAAATGTCTGTATACTAAAAAGCAATAATTTATTTATTTATGAATTATGCATATTAAATATTTTATGAAAGGGAAGCCGATAAGAATCGAGTTCTTAGAAGCCGTCGCCACTAATGAATACATATACCAAAGTCGAGGATATGAATAGAAGATAGTGACAGTAAATGAGACACTCAGCCTTACATTCGACATTCATACTATTGCCCACTGCTCTCGATATGAGTAGACGATTCGGCACATATCATGCAGTTGATAATCGATGTTTTGACTAGTGATATTCTTCATATACCTGCATTTTAAAATTAAATTAATTACTACAGTCTAATATTCTTTTAGAGAACGACCGACCCGGACGCTGTAGAATTATACAATCAGAAAATAGAGAAAAGTGGCCAGTCCAATTTCTTGGCTCCAGATGTTGGCATGGCACTGGTTAAATCTGGCGGCTACGCTTTTCACATCGACATCACCAAGGCTTACAGAATTGTCAAGAAAACGTTCGCGTCGCGTGAGATATGTGAATTGCAGGAGATCCAACTTTACCCAGCTCAGCATATGGCGGCCGTCGTCGCAAAGAATTCGCCTTATAGGGAACTCGTTACTTACGGGTGAAAAATTTTACTTATGTATTTACTATATTAACTTGAAAAACAAATTTATAGATGGTAGGTTTAGTAAAACTCTACTACCCTAGTCTGCTGGCAGCTAATTATTATACTCTTTAGCAATCAAAGGTGGTTAATATAAGAAATGTATGTTTTACATAATTTAGGAACTTCGCGAGGGACAAACGCAATGTCCGTTGCGAAATCAACGTAATGTAAGGTGATTTTATCGCTCCATAGAAATATGCATTGAAGTAGGCACATATTTATTATTATGAAATGCGATAGAATACTATAATTGTACATAATTTACTCGAGTCGTTTTAAATAGGTAATTCCAATTAATAAATATATACTTCAAAAATATTTCATACAGAAAATAAAACTATTTTGGTCATCTCTATCAGTTGATACATTAGAGTGACCAGACGTATACAATTACAGCTTGAACATTAATTTACTAAATATCAATCTATGAAAAATTAATACTTTATACCTTTTATTACAAAAATAAGGTTATGAAAATATTTTAACATTGGTCAATACGTTTAGTGTTTGGACGACCCGCTCTGCTCGGGGTGTTTATACTTCCTGCGGGAAAAGTTGCTCGTGTTAATATCTAACAATAAATATTATTATTTAAATACATAATGTACATTACCTTCTACTTACTTTCACATTATTATCACTAGTGTCATCTGGCTAATTTGTCATGTAGGGCCATTTGTCATTGAATCGTTACGTTAAATCCACTAATACATACTTTGACTTTACATCCAAGAGCATAGCAACAATGAATTTATCTAAAAGTTGTACGAGATGGCGTTATAAAGCAACTTCAAGAAAATTATTTTTTTTGTGTAAAATCGCGTTTTTCCAGAAAAAAAAGAAAAGATATATGGAAACTTGAAAAGTAAAATCTTTTCAAAGTACAAATTACCATTAAAATCCTTAGGGGTATTTCCGAGATACATATAAATTTAAATATATAGAAATTACTCATATAAAGTACTAAGACTGACAAAAGACAAATCACATTTGTATGTTTGGAAGAGATTTATATCGATATATGGTGTAGGCTGTCAAAAGTAGCTTACATATAAAATACAGTACATTTGACCTTTTCTTCAATTTGGTAAAGTTAGAACGGTGTCCTCTTTCATTTTTTGTCATATAAAGGGGCAAATGCGCATGCGAGCCACCAAATAATAGGTGAATATTGTCACCCATGGACCCTATTGGATTTCATACGTGAAACGTCAAGACAATCAGCATACACAGAACGTTTTTCAATATTACTGTCGTCTTTATTTACAAAAACTATTTGCTCGAAACAAAAAAGATAGATAAGTCTCATCTGTTTGTTCTTGCCAAATTTTTTTGTTAACAATAAATATGTAGTACTTTTGGATTTAATTTTCTTTTTGTATAATATATTGACAGTGAGAGTGAGAGAAAGATTTAAAATGTAAGAGTCGCAGTGAGTTATGTTTAATAAATACAATGTGTCATTTGTACTTTTTTAAATAATTTATTTGCATCAGGGTTAAGTAACCTAAGTACCAAGCTAAGTGGGCCATTTTTAACAACTCACGGTGGCCCACTATATTAAGCTTAATCTATAATAACTGTAACATTTTAAAAATTCACAGGCTACGTCGGATGCAAGAAGTGGGTATATACGATCGCCAAAAGAAAGTGTGGGACGAACCCCAGCCGGCCTGCGCGCGCGCGCCCGACGGCCTCCTCGCCGCCGTCACCGTCAGAGAGTTCTCTATGGCGTTGTGTATTTTGGTCTTTGGAATAGTTTTGGCTTTCCTCATACTAGTCATGGAAATTACAGTTTTCAAATTAGACAGAAGTAAAGTAGCTTTTATTCATTAAAGTAAAATAATAAATAAATCACTAGTTTGATAGGTGTTTTAAAATTCGCCATACTTTCTAGTTTAGTTTCGAAGTTATAACAATTATTATCTATTGTTATGTGTGTCGGAAGTTGTTCATTTAATTTGCATAAACTATGCAAACACCCTTCATGTCTACGTTAGCTCGTCTTCAGTCACTTTCAACAAGTGCTAATGCAAAGTTTTATTTTCAGTTAAGACACTCATAGCTTTCTCGTCTGTCGCAATGGACAAAGCCGCAATACGATGACTTTAAGTGCAAGTAAATAGTCTAATGTGAAGCACATCTGAACTAAAAAATAGGAGCGAACAGCGAGTTCTTAGTGAACTTAGCTGTATTCAACAGGCCAGTGATGATAATGATCTGTCATAATCATCATCACAGAGATTCATATAATATTCAATGTGGGAAAAACTTACATACAAACATTTATGACTCAGCCGTGTAGTCCGACGATAAACAAACTCGTGATTTAGTATGCATATATCGTAAATTAGTAATACACATTCATGATTGGAGCGAGAAGTTAGTGATACATTCAAAATTTATTAGTACAAAATAAGACTGATGGCATACTCATGACTTGGTAGTGTGAAGTAAAGTTAACAGTATACGTAATTCGATAGTGTAAAATAAAACCGGCGACACGTGTACTAACATTTGATAATTTAAAATAAAACTATGTTGCACACACACAAACATATGTATGCACACTCATGATTCAATTTTACGAAATAAAAGTCATTTCCAATCACTTGTCGCACTTTTTATTAGAATAAGGTACAATCTCGCGCAGCGGCGCTCTCGCCCCACAATATACAATTACAAAGTTCGAAAAACTTCAATCAACTATTACATTACTATATATTATCTGAAATTTACATTAAGCTATGTCAATTTACACAAAACCAATGAAACAGCTGGCATAAAAGAGATGCAACCTCTCGTTTTAAGGTTAACTAAAGGCAGTCTGTTCATTGCGATTTCCCCAGAATCTCGGTGAGTTTCATTCACAAAAAAATGTTAAAGATCATTTAATGATTACAAATAAGAATACATAACACTTTCTTTAAATCAATGGACAGTCTTGAGCAGAACAATAAATTGTTACATTCTTTTTATAACAAATATTTTCTACCTAAATAATAATAATAACAATTTTTTATACTATTGTGTTGCAGCCAACTAATAAAGAAAATCTAGATCAATACAAACGTGAATTTAATTTATTTTCGCCATAAAGTCCTATAAATTATTTTAAATTCTCCATTTTTTATTTCTTATATAAAATTCTATTAAATCCAAATATTTAAAAAATGCATATAAGTAACTGTTTGTTACCAGTATGGCAAAATTATTGATATATTTCAAATCCAATTTTATTTGTATTTGAATATAAATGTCAATGTGTTTTTTATACATAAAAACATAATGTAACAAAGAACAGACAAAAAATACTTATATTACAAATTTCATTTTATTATTATCTTTACTAAAATTTTAGTAACTCATATTCTTTATTTGTTACAAAATCTTTCCAATCACTACTATCCAACTGATCTACAAAAAATCCTATTTAGAGACCCAAGCTTACTTATTAGTAATCTGAACTCTCTTTTATATTATCTCTATCAATATTAATTAAATTTCATTTTGGTCTACCATTTTCATAGATGGACTAAAAATTTTTATCCCACAAGTCCTGTTTGTGTTTAGCTTTATATGCACATTGAGCAAAAACAAACTTTTTGAGTTTAAAAGGCCTCACACAAAACCTTGCCGAGCGAAAATAAGTATTTAGCACAGACAACAGAGTCGGTGCATATTTTTCGAGAATCGAATTACAAATAGAGGCGAATCTGCATAAAACGATTTTGATCATTTAGCAATCTTTTTATAATTATTTCTGTGAACTTACTGAACTGTAGTAAATGTTATAAAGAAAATAGGTAATTAAAATGTTACAATTAAATAATTTTCATTCCAATAAAAGAGTTGTGATAATTGTGCAATGAAATCATTTAATTTGTATAATTACATGATTTTTGCCACATGGAGCTAAATTAGGATTGTGTGGTGTGCATATGTTTGCATCTGGACATCATCAATCGTGAGTGAATGTTTATCAATCGTTGCAAGTTCTTAATTTATCGATCGACATTTAAAGAAACAATGATTTCTGATAATAAACAATTATTTATTAACTTTTCTTTTATTTTATATCAAAAGTCATCATGTCTTTTGGTCAGAACAATTTTTGATAGAAACTGTTGTTGAAAGAAGAGTTCTCCATCATGCTATGTTCTCTATTCAATACCCTGTTGTAGTGAAAAAGGGCATGAAAATAGAGCAATACATCCTTTCTCTAGAAACGCTTGTCGCTATCTGCATTAGAGCATTGCTTTTTATAATATAGCACACAATTTTGGGAGATTTAGGGTATTTTTTCAATATGTTATTTGCTTCTCAGTTAGTTAATGTTTTTCAAATAATGTTCTAGGTAGCCATAAAAGATGTTACTTTCACATTCACTTTTCTAAATTTTGATAAAGGTAGTTTTTTTTTCTAAATTTTTGTATGGAGGTAACTTAGTGTTTGATTTATTCCTTAAGCAATTTCGAATCAATGCGCAGAATTTTTTTCATTTCCTTTGAATTACGATATTTACTGAATACATAGTTTCTGTGCCTCAAAATACAAAAATGTTCAATTGAGGTGGATTAATCTTAAGTAAATAAAATAATACAAAACACCATTCATTCATTTGATCAGAAATAGTTAGTAAATAATCTTTAATATCTTGTATGACAGTTTATTCAACTTTTTTATCGTCTGAACAATCAAATCTTGAGATATGTCTGGCAAATCAGGGGAAAATCAGAAAAGGCCTATTAAATGTTTTTTTTTAATAGTGGAATCAATCACAGTAAAAAATACAATGAGATAAGAAACATCAGAATAATATTTCAATTTGATAGCTACTCAATAGTTCATTTTGAGATTTTGCAATACCTAAAAATTGTAAATTGTGAAAATGACGTTCATGCAAATGGAACTATGGCCAGAAGTGCCATAATATAACCATTTTGTAAAAGAAAATATATCCACAAACATCTTTATTTTATGTATTATAAAATAACAAATAAAATACATAACATTTTAAAAATTTACCAATTTATCATTCTACCATTTGTTTGAAACACCATTACTTTTGAAGAAAAATGAGGAAAAAACCAACAGCATTGTAGTGAATAAATGGTTAATTTTTCATAATATGGTTAGGTACTAAAATATTAGCAGACTTAGGATAAAATTTTTAATAATTCAATATGTCTAGAAAATTTATTTCATATTCAGGCTTGCAATTGTTATTACCAGACTGGTACCGAAATGGCTGGTTTAGCTGCATCTTATATTATTAATCAAATCGCTTTTAGGTAGTCACTATACACAAAAAAGTCTTAGGCTAACCATAACAAACTTATATATTGACAATCGTGCTGCTTTTTAAAAGGAACTCACCGAGACATGGCATATCACAATAATGTAGTAACTAGTTTGTTGTATTTATTAACATAGAACGGTACTAATTCACCGTTCTTCCAACATCAAAGTTTCCTGAGGATATAGTTTAAGGGCTTTCAACGTACTGCTGTGAGACTCTGTCGTTATCTGGAAATCACATAATAAAAATTTCTTATCATTATTTGAAAAAGAAAGTTTAGTAAACAATAACAATGAAAAAATGAAGTATCAAAAAAAAACCATAACATTAACAGATAGATGATTTTTTTTCTTGAAATTAAAATGCTAAATTACTGTATTGTAAGTCTAGATCAAAGGTGAATTTGCAGTGTTTAGTGCAATATGACTGTTATACTAACACAGTTTTCTAATATCTATTGATATATTTTGTTGATAATAAAGTTTAATGTTTTCATTAGTCTTTACATTCAATTTACCATAAAAACATAATATCAGTGATGAACACAGAGCAAAACAAACCAATCATTGTGCTATTAATTTATATCTGAATTTTTGTTTACTTACATCTCTCCGAGGCCAACTCGAGAGCACTTTGTATGTGTCCTGGGGATACCCTTTTGAGGCTAGGAAGTCTAGTAACATCTGCAATGAAAAGTAAACATTTAATTATAAAAGCAAATGTAGTCCTGGCAGATTTTAACCTCATACATTTTATGTGAATTGAATTAAGACTGCAATAAGCATAGGTTTTTGTGTTCTATTACCCTTACGTAAATTGTGTTTGATACGTGCCTATCCTTCCTATTTCAGGGCTACATCTAATAAATTTCTTATCTTGTTGACTGCATATGTAGCAGAACTGAACCTGTTTGCCAACTCCCTGATGTTAGAATCTCATTGAAGACTTTTATGTAGAGAATACCTAGGAATACAAAACATATAACAAAACCTAATTCCTGGTTTCATACTAAAACAATTTGGGAATAGTGTTTCATATATGAATGCGAGAAATTCATACACTGCGTTTTCTTTCCATTAAGAGGTAATTATTTGCAGTAAACAATTTCACTACTTTTGAGATAGCAATGTTCACATTATCATAAATGAAATGTTGTATTTTTAGTTTAAATAGCAATTATGTATCATTTGCAAACAGTATGGTCTCATGAACATCTCCAAATAAGGCTAGACAAGTTCTTAATGTAGATTAAAAACAGAAACAAACCAAAGTAGACTATGAATCCAGGCAATCTCAGGCCATTGATTTGAAGCCCAGACCTTCTGAACTCTCAATATTCAAATAAAATTTTAAATAACCGAATACATGGTCCATCTATAATGATATAGTTCCCCGATTAAGTATTATAATTTTCATAATCAAATACCTTGGACAGGTCACAAAATAAATGTAATGCATCTCACAAAACTAAGGACCAACTGCTTGAAGCTTTACATTTAAGTGATGGAATTCATAAATTGTTTATGATTAAATATAAGTACATTAGAAATTCTTTAAGATATTCATTAAAATTAACATATTTTTGAAATAAATAATAAATTTAGATGTCATTGTAGGAGAAAAAATAACCTGGCTTTACAATCAGAGCAATAGCAATTGAAACATATTCACATGTCCACTCATGAAGCCTACACCGCATGGAATTGATCATGCATATTTCCGCAAATCTTTTCAAATTAAATTTCTTTTTTTAGAACAACTTTGCTAAAGAAACCATAGACACTGAAGTAGCCGTTTTTGAGAAAAATAACTTAGAACGTCTTCTAAAAATTCACGATGTTTCAACTTTGCGACCTAGCTGAAGGTCGTGCATCACACCGCGTCCACTTAGCTAGCGTTCACGAAGTGTGGTTAATCTGACGCTGACACTCGTCCGTGATCGTTAGCTAAGCGTCAAGCGCGCACGCGTGCGAAGGTCGTTGACCTTCTAAAGAGTTTGGTTATTTTGTTGTGTCACGTTTACGATATTTGAAATTAAGAAACTAAGATTTGTGTATTTATATATTTTTTTGAAACTAAGATCGTGTGTGACTAATATTTAAGTGTTTAATAACAACGCATTTCACTGCTAATGAATATGCAAACATGATTGATTGTTGGGAAGTTTGCAGAGGTGACATTGCTGCGGCATAAAAAGTTTACAGTGAAACTTATTCTGACAGGCAACAACCAGTGAGTCCACAAGTAATATTGCGTGATGCGTATCGTTTACGCGATAATTTGCCTTGTTTATTTGAGGTGAGTGGAACACATTGAAAATTAGAGACTAATGAAATAATACGTTCGGCGTCCTTTACATCACTGACAACATCAAGTGTCATTTCTAGGTAAGTGACTAGATAAATTCTTTAAAAATAATAACATCGCATAACTCGAGCGCGAAGAATGCGAGTTCGTCACATGCCCGTCATTGCGTCTATATTATTTATAGGCACATTTCAATGACATATTGTTGTTATAGTTACTTTGGCAGTTTTTCTAAAAAAGGAGATTATGGCTATTTGCGAAAAGATATATGCTCAATTCCATCCTGTACAGATGTAGAGACTTACCGCTAACGTGTCAGCAGCGTGGAAGCGTCGCTCAAGATAGTCAGTGTGCGGCGGCGGCAGACGCACACGAATCCGTGCTACTTCTGCTATGTCTGCCGCCGGCTCATCTGGCACACGCGCCGCCGCAGACATCCGCTGTGCCTGCGACCATAACGAATCATTGCAGATTATACAGAGACAAACATAGTCGCTACTAAACACATTAGTTCAATCCCTGATGAAGTTATTCGTGCATCAGTTCATTGGTTATTACAAACATTCATTCAATACATTGATGAGTCATGAGGTACTACAACACTTAGCTTGATAGCAACAGATTGAGCAATGCATTAGAAACTGATCAATATCTAACCACTACGAAATTAGGAATATTTTGTTACATTAATATACAATGCCTATATCCATCCCCATTCTCTTCAGATCAGTACATTTAAAATCAAATTAAAACGCGTACTCGGCGAATTGAATGAGCTGTGAAAACAAAAGTGGGTCGAAGTTCTCAGTGTTTAAGATTCAATATAGAAATTGATAAATTGAACACTCAAGTGTGTTAAAAAGTGGATCAGAAGGGAATAACATAGTGATTGAAACTAGGTGAAATTTTAGAAAAATGTCTGAAGTGGGGCTCATCTGTAGGAAAGTGGTTGTATTTTATGGTCCAGTGCTTATGTAATTTACTGTAGCTTTCTTAGATATAGTACATTTATATAAGCTCTTATCTATAGCACACAATTTTTGGGTTTCATTGACAAAATTTTCAGAAAACAGTCAATTCATTCATTGCTCTTTATTATTATTACTTTATAAAGAGAGTACTCATTCTCTCTGAGATATAACACAGATCAAAAATTAGGTGTCACTCTTCCTACTTATGGTGGTTTGCACCAAAAGTAAAAATTGAATCCATAAAATTTAACAAATTGTCCATACATCATATGTGAAATTTTATAGATTACTTTTACAAATTACGTTTTCACTTTTGATATAACCGGCTGTTATTGAACTAAACCCCGTCTGACTTAAATTTGTACTCAGGGAGGCTGTTGTTATTTCCCAATTTTATCAAAAAGCAGTTGTGTTTTATGATAAAAACACAGCTGCTTTACTTACTTACTTACCCATACTGTGCATGTTGATGTACAGTATGGGCAAGTATTATGACCAAACAAGTATCGGCATAAAACTATATTGTCACATTTATATGAATCCTACATTAAAACATTGAATTTCTGTTGATAGATTGAAATAAAAATGAAAAGGTTATATTATAAACATCTGGTACAATGAAATACCTCTTTTCTCGCTTCTTCTCTTTGTCTTTCATTCTCTGCTTTTGCGAGCTCTTGATTTCTTTCTAATTCCTGCTGTTTCTTGACTTCTTCTTTTGCTCTGTAATATAAAAGATTTTTGATTATAATAGTATATTTGTTTCACTTTCCTATTTATAGTGTTTCGTTATTACATGAGTCGTAATATGAGGCATTTTAGAGCGCTTTACCATGAAAATATTTTTTCGCCTCTTGTTCAGCAACTCTTTCTATTGCTGTACTATCTTTATGCAAAAATGAGAAAATCTGCATACCATTGTACAAATAATTTAATGAAGATTGATTGTGTCAGCTTCAAAAATTAATTTAAAGTAATAGGAATGAAAACATTAAAATAGTTTAGAAAACGTTCCTGTTAATAATAAACCATGGTACAAGATGCTTTTAGCCAATTTTTTTAAATAGCTTTAGAGTTACAAGTAATTTTCAATTAAAAATGGATGTCATATTCAATGTCGTAAAACATAATTGTTAAAAAATATAATTTTAGAGACAAATAGCAGAAATCACAAATACGTAATGTATTTGAGGTGATCTCCAGTATTAAGTAAATCTACTTCTTCATTATTCATCTATTTTGAAGAAATTGAGTTGTAAGAGTTACAATAATAATATTTTACATTTTTATATTAATTTTTCTATATTTTTTTCCATTGTTTCAGTTATTGTTGAGATTTTTTAACAGTAATGAGTTTACTACATTCTTTTATAGCAAATAAATATTAACACATTTTATATTGTAATAAAATTACAAAAATAAATGATACAAGTAAACAACACCATATATGTAACAGCTATGTAAACCTGTTCAGAAACATTAAAATAAAATATGTGCAAAAAATAATTAAATTGCCAATAAACTATTATAAATTAAATTCTTACTTTAAAGAAAATACATTATTTACACATATTTTATAATATGCAATAATTAATAAAAAAATCAGTAAAACCAGTGAAGCAAAAGTACATGAAAATGCAAGTGGCAATTCGTGGTTTCTCTTTTGTTCTTTGGCAAATTGGCAGAGTTCATATGCTTGCACATCTCACATTTTTTACATTTCAGCTATATGCTTAACATAATAATAGTATTAGTCATTTTAATGTACTTTAATGTAATATATAAAGCCAATCCTCAAAGCCAGAAAGATAAATTTACTACATATTTTCGTTTATACTACTAGGATAGTTTTCTTGATGTCAATTCATTATCATCATCAGGTATTGCTTATATAATAATAATTCATTCCCTATAAAAATATACTATAAGAATTTTATTCAATAACATATCTTAACATCCTTAACTTCTTCAAAGTATGAGGAGATACACAATTTCAAAATTATGATCCCATCCAATCATGAACTGATATTGTAAAAGTATAAATAAATTTAATTTCAAGCCATCGATTCTGTTACAATCCCAACTCAAAAACCTTTAGTGCAGAGATTCAACTAGCAAGAATCATCTAATTATTTTCATTATTAATTCTGTCCATGACAGACTTAATGTGTCAATATATTCTATTGAATGGGCAATCCTTTTCTTAACCCAAAAATATGAACTCACAATACATGTCTATAAAATAACTTTAAAATTGAATAAATGTTTCATTCCAAATCTGACGCAAATGACTGCCATAATATAAAAAGCAATGGTGAAGAATGGATTTATTGTGCTGTAAAAGATCAAACATTAATATGACCCAATTACCACACAACTCTATTGTATGTAAAGGCCCATATTATTGACAACATTTAAGCCGTGAAAGAGTATAGGAACCATGGCACTTGTGTAACTTTGGCAATCTCATTTCAACATGACAGAAAATATCCAATTATGGCGGTTCACCTGTCGGCTTCTAAGCTGAGTTGGTAAGCCTCGTCCTGCTCGCGTTTGACCTGCTGGCGAGCCTCTCGTTCCAACTCTGCCCGTGCGTCTTCGTGCCGGAACTGACCAAACCTGTCCACCGCTTCCACCAGCATGCCCACTAATTCCGATACGCCCACGTTACCTGAATAGATCATTTCAGAAAATAAATAGAAGTTTATATAATTGAGAGTATAATTATATATGCTTTAACACACAGGAACAACTAAAATTTTTTGGATGGATTACAGAAAAATGTTTACTACATATGAGTTTTTTTAAGATATAAGGTAGAAGGAATTTAATAGTTTGTAGTAGTACAATATTTTTAGGTAGATTTTTTTCAGTTGTAGAACTGAAAAAAATCTACCTAAAAATATAATGAGTCGTATGAATGTAAAGTTTTATAAGTCAATAATATGTGTGATGAAATCTGTTATGACACAGGAAAATCAATTACCGATGTTTAATAATTTACTTTAACATGGTAATATGGAAGTCAAGAAAATTTATATTATGCATACCGTTGATGACTGAGTAGATCTCTGTGTTGGAGCGCACGCGCATGATGATGACGAGCGCCGGCAACCGCTCCACAGGGATGCTACGCACCGTCATACTGGCCACGGGTCCGAGTGCGGTCGCAATCGACGTCAGCAGCCTGTCCCATGCAATCAATCAATCATCATCAAGCAATGCCAAAAAATTGATAGGAGAAAATTTACATTTTGACAATATATACTAAGTAAATAACCAAATAAAAAAAATCATGTAATGTAATTAAATATATAACACTGAGTGCATTAACGTAATTCAATGTAATGGGGCATATTTGAAAGGTATAAAGATCCCAATGAAATAAGAATCAAACAAAGTCCAAAATTAAAAACATCAGAAAGATAGTCAAAAATGTTTGTTGAGTCTGTACAACTCAACAAATTGAAACAGGTAATAGATATTGTACCATTGCTGTTATTAAATATGTGTATGTGTACATATCACAATATCATTTCACATTTAAGAATTTCTGATTTTTTTAGTTTTACTTAATATGAAAGTAATATTTCATATTGATTTAAGCTTTTAAAAAACCAGACAAACATAAATAGATGTAGTAATGTGAGGATTCAATACAGACTTAATGTAAGTAGATATTTCACACACTGAGTCATAATGATTTTTTAAGTTTTCGATATCTATACTGGTGAGATATTGCTCCCAAGAATTCAAAACTTAAAAATTTTTTTTTAATTTTCTTAAAATTATCCAAATTTTTGAAAATCTAGTTTTTATTGCGCAAAAGTAAAAATATATATTGGTCTACATCACGGTCCATACTTTAATTGCAATGTGTAAGTTGGTAATTATAAAAATATATTTTTTCATAAGATATAACTATGAATACTTGATTTCCTGATTTTTCCCTTTATTACTGCTGTGAGACCTTTCTTATTGCCAAATTTCATGACTCTAGGTCAATGACATATACCCAATAGAGTTTGATTTACTTGGTAGTTACAAAATATAAGGTGACCATTTTATTGATTATGATTGGCTCAGAAGCTTGACTTTTTACAGCTTCAATAAGCTGCAGACCAAGTATTGGATGTTAATTTACACTTGACAATTCCATGCATTTCTAAGAAAATGGGTGGGTTTTGACAGATGCACAAACAGATGGTTATGGAATGAAGTGATCCTATAAGGGTTCCTTTTTCCCATCAAGAACAGAGGGTCGGAACTTTATAAAATAAATGTAATAATTAGATCCACCAGCAT
Source organism: Eumeta japonica (assembly GCA_005406025.1). Lineage (NCBI taxonomy): Eukaryota > Metazoa > Arthropoda > Insecta > Lepidoptera > Psychidae > Eumeta > Eumeta japonica. Next base: position 252,026 of record BGZK01000711.1, read on the forward strand.
GCCAGGAGTATTAAAATCACTAACAGATAAACAAATTAAAAAAAACAATATCTGTTGGTGATTTTAATACTCCTTATATGTTGATGGATGTGATTGTCTGGATTTTCCTTAAAATGTGCTGTATTGGCTTGAAAACTAATATAGCACAGTACAACGCACAAAATTTTGCCACTCTGAATTGCCAGTGAATTACGTATTGCGCTGGTTCAACACTACCCCGACTCTTCTTCTTTCGAAGACCCGATTCTTCTACCCCGCGTTCCTATTTTATTCCATTGCAACACTTTTATGACTAATTTCACAGCGGCAGAGTTTCGTGCATTGTACTGTAATTTTTTTAATTGGTCTATTTGTTTGTAAATTGCAAATAAATGTATTTATTTAATTGGTGGTTATGATGTAATAAAAATTTTAGTATATTCTTAGTTGTTCGATATCTGTTAATACTCTTGAATTAATATTCCATTTGACAGATGAGGATTCATAGTAAAAAAGCAGATTTGAGGGTCAATGGTGGGTTATTTGCTGCATGTTGCAGGCAAGCATCTAATTGAAAATTGCTCCAAAGTAACATTTATATAATAATTATTAGATTCATATCGTTGTCCTTTGATGTTTTCTTCTAATATCTTTCAATTGCAGTAACAGAAAAACTTATATTAAATTATACTTATATGAATAATGTCATTGCGTTGATGTTAACCATAGGGTACACCCTTATACTAACATGTTTTTATTATCAGGATAAGTTAGATCCCAGCCATAAACAACAAAATTTGCTGCAAGTGTTTGAAGTACTGTTTCACAGCCCAGAAGTTGTGCGCAGAACACATTAGTCAACACAGATTGCTCATGGTGTAGGTAGACACCTAGAAGTTTTCTCTGTAAAAACAGATTGCATTTATTAGTTACAAAAAATAGATAATATATTAAATATATCTAAAGGTAAATTAAAGCTTATGAAATTATTTTGCCCCATAATTTTATAGATAGCACAAAACAACATCCACATTATTTTTTTCACACTGAATAAATGTTGCAAGTCTGAAATTTTCTTATAATGACTTGTTAACTTCATTCTGACTTATGACATGTGTATAACTACAAAACATTTGTAAAGAAATTAGATTTCTTTATTCCCGTGAACTAGAGGTGCCTCCTTTGACTATCGGTAAAACAGGAGCAATGTGCTGGCGGCTTAGAAAAGATGTCTCCACTTGTCTACAGAATTACAAATTTCAATGTTTTTTTTTCAAGTTGGAGAGAGTGCTAAGTGAAAAGCTACAATATTATAAAAATTAACATGTGCAGGGTATCGACAAACTAATTACAATGCTTTAAATGTTGTTTCTTTGTTATAATAGAGCAACACATTTATTTATTTTCCGGTTTCCAATAAATCCGGACGAACTCATCTTACATAACTTTAATACATGACAATTGCTACATATCTAAATGTTTTCATACAAAGTAGACATCTATAGCAAACTCAAGACGCATTCCACTAAGCGTTCACAATGATCAAAATAATCCTTCAGCTGTCCTACGATCGCATCATTATTTTCGCTCACACCGAGCTCACAACAACCCATCTGTTAAATAGGTTGAAGTGAACATTGAGAAATTTGTTTCAATTTACAAAAGTTAAAAAATGGCAATAGAAAAAATTACTTATTTCAGTGGGAACTTTTGGAAGCGGAAAAAGTGGAAACCGGCAGATGCTCAACATACGGCGACAGGTAAATATAATTATGTTACATAATTTTAGTGTATATTTAACAGCCATATATACATTTTTGTCATCTATATAACATAACCTAACTTAATAATGTTCGGTTTATGACGATATTTTGATTAAAAAATCATTTTGATTATGTTTAAACGTAAATTATTTAAATATTCCATTAAAATAAAATATAGAAAAATCGATTGTATATATGTTTTTAATATAAATCAAGTTAATAAACAATTAATGAAGTTTATTATTAAGGCTTATATATTTATAAACTGTAACATAACCTCTAAGTTTCTGTTATTTTCAAGCTCACCATTTTTAATGGCGGTTAGAAGGCTACATAGTCCATTTCACTTGGATTTATGATTGTAATACTCGCAAGCATGTGGAACGGAAACAACCATGATTGTGAGCATGATTGTTGTGAGCGCTTAGTGGAACATAGTGTCAGATGATTCAAATTCTTTTAAAATATATTTTTTTTAAAGATGGAACAGGGTTATTGACATCATTGAAACAATAGTTACTAGTATTTACTACAGATAAATTATTATGTAATGACTAGATAATGAATGAAGTTAGTTGTTACATCTAAGACTAGAATAATTACATTGAATAAAATTTCATTTAAAGCTTTTGTCAGTTTTGTACTATTTATTAATCATAGGGTATATCATATAGAATGAAAAATTGACATCAACCCCGAGATTTCCCCACAACAAAGCTTCAACAGTGGCTTCAAATTATAAAAGACACTTTAGTTATTTAATGCCAATACTTCATAAACTTATAAAAAATATGATTTCACTTTCTAAATAATTTCATAAAAGGCCTACCTATTACGTTCATATTGCTATGAGATGACGTTATCAGGGTTCAGAAATTGAGATTAAATTAAAAGACACATGTAGAACAGCAGACGGCGTATATTCATAAATACAGAATTGCAATAAATCACTATGGAACCAGTTAATCGCTTGTAATTGATCGCACTTAACTTGTGAATGCTGCGATTGTAAAATTCAACATAATATATAAAACTAATATAAAATTCAACATTTGCGCTCAGTTCACTTTTTATCCCCGCGTCAACTGAGCATCCAGATATTCCTTGACTCATCCGAAACAAATAAGTCGTAAACATCTCACATCCGACATAAATAAATATGATTTATTGCCTCTTAAAAATTCTATTTTACGAAATAAATTCATTTAAAACTAAATGTAAACAAACATTAAAAGCGCCAACGGAGAAAAGGCGGGGCGGGTTGTTTATCTAGATAATTCTATTCTGAGATATAAAGGAATTATTTAGTAGTTCTATTTTTAACTTGGAGGCTTAGTTCATAGCAATATATTAAATAAATGTCAACTCTACACAATACTAACATCTTTAGCCGGCTTCAAACATGATTCTTTGATGGCGTCTTGTAAGCTCCCTTCAAAGAAGCTAGGTGTGTTGGCGCCGTAACGCGCTCTGAAATGTTGTGCAAACTCTATACATCCCAATGCTTCATCTTCTACATGCTCCGACACTGAAAAATTATGTTTCAATTTATAAATGATTAATATCATCAAGAAAAAAAATCAAAAGAATGTAAAATTTTTAAATACAGATAAACAAAGTAAAATGTTTATTCTTTTTTTTTTATAATTAGCGATTATTGCTGTAAAATATTGTTTCATATAATTTATATGTGAGCACAGTTCATATTTATTTATAAAGAATATGTACAACTAATGCTAAGATAATACTTATACTGGATTTACATTATAAAGTGACACTATCTATTGTTTGAATTATATTGTATTGTATTATTGGTTGCCTATGGATGAGTGTATGCATTTTATTAATATAGCAAACTTAGTTTGTGTAGGCAATCAATAATTTACTGCACTGGTTATTAATATATATTACATTTGTTTGACATGTACCAAAATTCTTGCAGCCATATAGCCCATCTAAAAAGAGTAGACATTAATTGTTATGGCTTTTTCGCATTCATGGCAACTTTAAAATGAACATAAAGTCTGTCATAACAGTATATTCATAGTGTGATTGAACAAATTTTGATAGTTAAGCTGTTATTTATTGCTTATAGGTTAATCAGAAAGTACAATATGGCAAATTGTTATGGAAGAATCAAAAACAAAGGAAAATTCGGTATTTCAGCTCTTCACAGAAAAGGATACCCAAAAAGGAGTTGTGATTTTGTCAATGTGTTTGCAGTTTGTCTGCAATCCATCAAGAAGTCCATTTATTTTATATACCTTTCCTTTTATATTTCTACATATTTAATAATACAAATGAAAAAAAGTAAAAAATGTAATAATAAATAAGTATTGTTCAAAAAAACTTTTTTATTTTTTCTTCATCAGACTATAGAGATAGTTATTTGAAATATGTAGATTTAGTTTTTTCTGCATAAACGTTTACATTTTTTTTATCTATTCTTTATAGACAGACTATAGCTATTTAACTATTCTGTATTGATTTCATAAAAAATACAATAATGTCAATATTAGGTGATCAGTCATGGTACCAATTAAGTGTTTTCTGTCACTGATATAAATAAATTAAGTTGATGATGGTATACTTGAAATGATAAAACAAAATAATGAAAGTCTCATGTAATGAAAAAGATACTCTAAAAATGTAGTCCTACATTGACTCATTAGTGAATCGCTAGTTGGATTAAAGAATCTAAAAATATGAATATTGCATAGAAAATAAAACATCATTACAGAAAAACAAATATTACAAAACGAAAAACTATAGCCTTACTACTTAATCAGGGTTTACAAAATGCACTCACTAAGGGGCTGTAATCTTTCTGAACGAACTAGATCTACAAACATTTCATCCTCAGCAACAAAACCGTCGTTTACGTCTTCGATCTCTTCTACAGAACTCTGTTCACTGTCTGAACTCTCCACTATTATCTAAAAGAGTAAAAGGTTTTCATGAGTAATAGCTCGCAAATAGCTATTGTGTGATGATTTTTTTTTATTGGTTCAAAGACTTACTCTTTTGTACTCTTTCTGGGGTTTTGGAGGTGCTCTTTTCACAGTGAGCTCATGTTGTGGCATATTTAGACCCACCATAGCCAGTACTGTTCCATCTAAACCCGTTATGTTAGGCCAACCAGTCCACACCTGTAACAGTTGATCGATGTAGGAATTTATATTGGTTAACTTAAAACAATAAAAGCGTCACGAAGTTACAATTAATATTTCTCTAGTGAAACATTTTTTAAATGAAAATACTAATATGTTACATTAATAAAATTTTGAAAAGACTATGAGAATTATTATGGGATATAAAAATATGGATTAAAATGCAGTGCGAAACTAACTTGATGCCGAACTGGAATGTCTGTTAGTGAATAGATGTCACGTTTAACTTCCTGAACAGTCTTTGTACCGGGGTACTTCAGAGGATAGTCCTTGTCCTCATGTTTTACATGTAAAACATAAGTGGATGTTAACCGTTCTGCTACTCTGAAAACATAATACAATACTAGTATCAGGTATTTATAGCATAATATAGTGTTTTATTATCACACTGCTAAAGCATAACTTCCTGTAATTTTTTGTTTCGGATTCAATTTACAAGTCCCCCACTCTGACTACGCAGGTTGAGGGCGGCTGACGATTACTATCAAAGATGCGGCGCGCCCGCACCCGATAGCTTAACATTCTGTCCAAGGCACAAAGCGAGTGGTTTATAATTTAAGTTAAAAACTGATTAGTCAATTCACATATTGTGGTCAGGGTTCAAATCCTATACCTTTTGGTTTACAGGCCACACTCTTAAGGACTTGACCAACATTGCACACTGCATTATAATGCATAGTATTAAAAAAAGCACATTTATTATATTACTTTTATTTTAGTTATTATTTTCACCTTCATTTAGTTCATATATTTTATATTCTGTGTTATGTTTTCAGTAGAAATATTAGGCCAGGGATTTATTTTTCCAATTTTATAAGTAAAAAGTAGCAGTAAAATCTCTTTGGTTGTGCTGTTTGTATCTGGCTAGTTTTGACACAATTAAATAGATAACATTAAAAAAAAATAATAATAAAAAGTAAAAAAGCGTCTTGACATTTTTCTATTGCTTTTTTGTCCACTAAAATGAATGAATCAAATATAGAAATTAGATACATTTTGAAGTTTTATTACAAAAATAGGGAAATGCGACATAAGCCGCAAAAAAAATTTGTGACCTTTATGGACCTAATACAAGGGCGGTCAGAGTAGCACAAAACTGGTTCAAGCATACACAGTTCAGTAATTTTGATACAAAATATGAATCTGGCTGTGTTGTTGTGTGTGTGTTCAATTGTGGGTTGTGTGAAATGTGGGTTGAACTGATACAGATAAAGTCAATGTCATTTTGGAAAGAGTAGAGCAAGATCAGCATATTAGTTCTTATGTTGTGTTGACCCATAAAAAGCTGGATATACAAAAAATACCTGATACTTGGGTTCTATACGAACTCACTGAAAGAAATCTAATGAATCATGTACTCATTTGTGATTCTTTATTGAAACATAATGAAATCGATCCATTTTTGAAATTGTCGATCACTGATGATGAAAAATGTATTACCTATGATAACAATGCCATAAAAGATCATGGACAAAAGACAAGCAAGCTTTACTTTAGCGAAACCAGGATTAACTCTCAATAAGTTGATGTTATGTGTATGAGGGCTGCTATTTATTTATTATTTAAGAAGTAATTAAAACATTTAAAAATAAAACCCCTTTACTCTAGAATTACAGTTTATTTAATGTAACTGTCTATTGTTTTACCATCGTGGTGTCATTTTGAAAATTGCGTGTCTTCATCACCATGGATTTAACTTGTGCAAACTTTTGTATGATGATCTATTACGATTATGGGTGTGTGCTAACTCAAAAACAGTGCATCAATCAACTCACTTCGATTTTTGGGGATGAAGCACCATCGAAAATCACTGTGTATCAGTGGTTTAGTGAGTTCAATTGTGGACAGTCTATGCTCACGGACGAAGTTAAAGAAGGTCATCCTAAATTGGTTGTTCTACCACAAAATATCGATGCTATGCGCGAACTAGCAAGTTCACATTGGATTCTGACCAATTTGAGAAATAACAAAAACAAGCTAGTGTCGATTGGTGCAAAAAAATGAGAAAAAAAATAAAACTGATGCATCAAAACCTGTTCATCATATTTATACAGGAAATGAATTTTGGATCTATGTGTATGACCTCAAAACTAAACAACAGTCAACGGTGTGGGTGTTCCAAGATGAGTCGTACCCAACAAAAGTGATTTGTACCTGTTTTTTCAGTATAAATAGACATGTGGTTACAATGCCACTAAAGAATCGTAAAACGGTTAATTTGGAGTGGTACACGACCATTCGTTTGCCAGAAGTCTTTGAAGAAATAAGAAAGAATAGCCGACAACGCAGAATCATTTTTTATTATGACAATGCTAGCTGTCAGACGTCGGCCGAAACAACCCGGTTTTTGGAAGGTCAAAAGATCGAATTGACAGGTCAACCTCTGTACAGCCCCCAATTTGGCAACCAACGATTTCTAATTATTCCCAAGAGTGAAAAATAAATTAAATAGTCAACATTTTTCGAGCTGCTAAGAGGCCGTTGATGTGTTTAAAATGTATGTTTTGCAGATACCACAACCAGAATGGAAAAAGTGCTATAAAAGTTGGTTTCAGCAAATGTAAAAGTGCATTGATCATCATAGCTAATATTTTCAAATGCAAGAAACAATATTAAATGATAGATGTTTGTTTTTTTAGATATTCTGGACACTTAAATAGCAGCCCACGTATGGTGTGATTGGAAGGGCATTATTCACTATGAGCTTTTAGCATCAAGCAAAACCATCAATTTGGATCTCTACTGTCAAGAGCTGATGAGACTTAAACAAGAATGAAATTAAAAATAACCGGAATTGATCAACAGAAAGGATGTGGTTTATTACCGTCATCACGCCAGACCACACACATCTTTAGCCACTCAGCAAATATTGAGAGTTTGATTGGAAAGTGTCAATGCATCCACCATATAGCCCTGACCTTGCATTAATCTGACCTTAGATTTATTTTCTCATTACATGAAAAAATAAGTAAGTGAACATATGAGTTTTATAAGAAAATTATAGTATTGACCATTATTGATATTAAATAAGATATTTGTGAAACATCATACCGATTAATTATTGTTACTGTATTTTCTATGAAAAAAATAAATACTAAATAATACATGTATATAGGCACTAATTTACTTTAAACTTACTATATATATATATAACATAATCGTCAGATTTTTTTGTATCTCTAAATAAAGGGTCCTTTATTAAGTAATTACTTACAAGTATCATTTTACATTCCACATAGGAATTTAATGGAACAAAATCTTCTAAAATTATTTCACTTTTTTTGGCAACTATACTAAATGAAATTTTAATATGGCGTTATTTAAAATAATTGCTTTTAACAATTAAGTATAAATTATCTTAACTAAGAGGAAAAAATAAATTCAACTAAGTAGTTAAATTCTTCTGAATTATGTTATTGTAACTGGATATATAAGAATAAGCCAATAAAAGTGTTTTGTTTAGAACTATAAAAATAATTAAACATTTGATATTTTTATTCTATATATCAGGTGAGACAATGGATTTTTTAAATATATTTCTTTTAATACATACTTTTATAAACATTTTTCTTTTTCTAAATTATGTAGTAACAATTTTTATGTAACAATATGTAACAATTTTTCTTGAATATTTGTTATAGTTATTGTTAGTTAAGGACGTTGATAAGTAAAGTTTATAACAATTAGAATGGATGCAATTATTAAAGTTTTCAAATAGTCTCTATGAAGTAAAATATTTTTTTATTTTGTTTAACAAGCATGCAATGTGAAATATAAATTACAGCTTCTAAATAATATATATTCGCATATATACTTATGCATATATACTCAATATACTATATTCATATAGTTTAAAACTTCATCAAAAATTTCTTTATGAAATTTCTCCTATAAAGTTATAATGCTATAATTCTCTCAAAGGCGTAAATAAGTAAAACAGTACAAACTATATATTTCAGTCAGAATTGTGACTACTTACTACCACCGACTACGCGGCGCAAGAACTAGTTTCAGCATAATTATTCTCTTTTTTTTAAGAATTATTTATGTGGTTTTTCGAGGAATTTCATCAAACCGGCTATATTCTTCTTTTGATCAAATATATTAACTAATTGCAAATATCTACTTATATATAAATAAAATTGATCATAAGGGTTTATTAAGGGGAAAATTAGCCATTCCTAAAAAATAAATAATTATTTATTTACTAGTTATTTCACACTCACTTCGGTACACATGAATTAAATCTGGCAACAATTGCGTCCTATTTCGATCGCGCTCTCGATTTTGGGTCTAGTTTTGCAACTCATTCTGCTAAAATTAATTTATATCGATACACACTGATTGCGATATCAATATCAAATCCAATCGATCCTCATACGGCATTTTGCTAATGATAAGTCGAAGCTGGATAAAAATTTCAACTTGTATCGCACCGGCATTGTATTGTAATGTTGACAAAAAAATTCAAAACATCTAAAACCATGGACAGTTTTTTTTTAAATATTAATTAAAATAACTCGATTTAAGTTTATGTGTACTTGTCTTTGTTATTCCCTTCGACAACGGAAAAGTTTTCATAAATTCTTCTTCAATTGTGTTATCAATTAACATTGTAGTCCGACATTTTCTTTCTTGCATTGGTCATATCCATTAACGAGGTGTAAAAAACAGACTATTCTTTTTCGAGTCTCCTATGGAAACATTTTCATGTATCTTGTTTTAAGAGCCCTCTTAAAATCAGTTAAGGGTTACAGAAGATTATAAAAAAATACAAAAATAGTTAATATATAATTTTTTTTCACGTAACAAAAACATTTTTAACTATAAAAAAAATAAATGATAAATATCTTAAATTTTTATTGCAAAATTTTCATTTTTAAAGACGCTCATATACTTTTTTAATTTTCAAATGCATCTTTCAATGTTTTCAAGCAGCCTTCACATATTCATATTGAGAGTTAATTTATATTTTTATTTTCATTTTGTGTGTAGTGTATTTTTATCTATTACCTTACTTATTAAAAGAAAAAATATAATTAATACTTCTATTCTAACATGGGTTTGGATGCTGATCATTTTAAAGTGAAAGAATTTTTAGAATCTGTAATAGTACAAATATGCAGATGTAGACAAATGTTAGTAGTCTGTTTTATTCAGGGAGTTTATTATTAGGGGAAAAATTTTTAGAATTGGTTTAGTATTTCCATAGTAATATAATAAATGGCTTAAGTATGGAAATAAAACGAACAAATTACACACTCATTGTCCCTATGCAAAATTTGATTATAATCTATTTAGGTTTTTTTCCACTAAATTGTATAAAACTTTTCTTTTCTTTTCTTTTTGCCAAGTATTAGAGTATGATTTATACAATAAATCTAGATACAATTACAAATCCAATGACATCATTATCGTAATTTTCGGTCAGTCCTAGCCTGAACTTTCACAAATGGCACCTATAAACTATTCTACTCGATAACAATCAAACTTAAAAACTTAATGACTTCAGGTCAATTTTGACTACCGGGCGACCACCAGTTATCAGTTACTTAGTTATGTATAATCAGCCTAAAAAGTCATAAAACAATATGCAACATTAAAAAATGTTGGGTTACATGACATTGTGGGGACATGATCAATATGCTGCAAATTAAAAAAACAAGAATTCTAAATAATAAAAACAGGAGACAGTATTTCGTTCATGCCAGTGAAACCTTTTGTACTCAATAGGTTTTATTGGGTACAAAATCGAACTTCTTCCATTGAATTCTGCATGCAGTGTTAATACACAATGTATTATCAAAAAATGCTGCAAGTGTACTTCACAATAAAATATCATCCGGCAGGACCTCTTTTCGACAGTGAACACCACCATCTCCTTTTAGGAATGTACTTCAGTAGTATTCGTAAGAGAAATAAATATAAGAATCATAAATGCGAGTAGGATAACCAACATTCATTATTGTATTTAAAAATGTTGATCAACTTATTGGGTAAGTACATGATGTTGATATACTTTGCTATCATATATATAGTTTTAATTTCAGATGTTAACTACTTTCTTTGCTAAGTGTTAAATTAAAATTTAGATGTGATTACATAATTTATGTTTTAAATTTGTTCAAAGTTTTCACTTATCATTTTTCAAATATTCAATTTTTTTATTTCTTATAAAACATATCCTTTATTCTATCTTAAGAAAAATCTAAATCATGCATTTTATTAGACATTTGAACATAATTGAATGACAAACACCCAGACGAATTTCAAATTTAAAAAAGTTATGTAATATACTTAAATTTTGTATAATTAAGTTAAAGTTGTAACTATTGCATTTTATGATAAAAATAAAAAAAAAAAACCTTTTTAGGGTAAACTAAATGAGACTTTATATCAAGGTTTTCTTTATATCGAGTTTCATCATGTTGACTGTCCTGTTTCAACTAATTAACTGCCCCTTGTTATAAATTTCATTATTGATTGGTTGCTTACTCTCTAAATAAGTAAACATAAGATGTGTTTTTCTTTGCTTTGACATAAATCTGTAGTGATGACAAGGGCTTAATCATCTTGCTTTCGTGAGTCCCCAACTTCATTTTAGTGGGAAATCTGTGAAAAGTGGCACTATCAATCTTTTTTTTTTAGTATAATCCATGATTCAGATGTCATAGTGTTGGTGATTCATACATTTATGTAGTTTATTGCATTGTATCAATTAAAATAAATATAAGGATGTTTTGAACATGGTTTTTTATTCAAAAACCTAAAATGAGCATAAAAAGCTATTGAAATATAACATATCAATATTGAGTCATGTAAACGCAAGTTGAAAATATATACAGACATAAGAGACTATAGGCAATGTACTGATATCCTGATGTCCGGTACCAAGCAAATAAGATCGTTTCAGGCGTATCAAAAACTGGTATGGCATATTCAAAAGAATAATTATTTGATCTCAAACTAGATTTCCCTATACAATGGGTCATAAACAAAAATATACATATACATTATATAGATATCACAAATATGCATAAAATTATTACAGTAACATAGAGTAAATTACAATTCATGACATAAATGCTTGTTCCCCATAAAAATCAAACTCATGACCTCAACATGATCCTGCTCAATTTTTCAGAGCAAGATGTGACCATATGGCCATGGTTCTATGCAAGACATTGATTTAAATAAGGACAGTTTAAGCTTAATTTGAATTGAAATTATTATAACTTAGAAATGCAAGTTTAAATATAGCAATTTCCCAAGATAAAAAATATTTGACTTTAGCAAGTTATTATTAATGAAACAAACCTATTTTATTTCTTTAATTACAGACTTCTATTCTATTTTTAATATATAATACTCACTCATCATCTGCCATTAGTTCATCGGCAGCTTTCAATCTTAGAACAGTGTTACGAGGCAAATCTAAACTACCAAGAGTCGCAGATGATGTTGCTTTAGAACCTCCTAGGCCAGCAATTTGTTGTTGACATATTGGTACACCACATACTGCTTCCAGGCGTTTCTTAAGATCACCTGTAATTGCAAGATACTAGATTTTATTCCTCTAAAATCAATTCATAATCAATTCCATTAATTTGAACATAAATATGTTTTAAATTATTTTGAGTAAACTTTTTTGATTTCAATATTGATTGAATTTAGTGATACATTAATAATAATAAATTAATGGGCTATCACAAAAACATGTACAATAACAAGACTAGAAAGAATGAAAAATTGTAAGTCATGAAATACATTCAACTTATAAGATTTCGCCTGTCAATCTACTTATACAGTCTGTGGAGATTGCAACCCCAATCATATCATTACATCAAATACATGATTTTTCCTATAAAATGACAACAATAGTGTAAAAGGAGCTGGAATATGGATGACTGTAACCAGACTGCCCAGAATATAAGTTAGTTAGTAGGAGCTGACACATCACGCCTCTCTTGAGTTACGATCATTTAAAATATTCAGAAAATGATTTATCATGAACTTTGCAATTACTTATCTACCAATATTAATAAATTATAAACAATTCAAACAGTTGTTGTTAAACATTTTTTATTAGGTATTAAAAAACACCAAAGTTTTGATGATTAACTTTGAAATAGTATTTGTATTTTTATATTCATATACTTGTATCTTTTAAAGTACATTAGTTTTCATATTTATGTGAACTCACAACCTTACAGGTATTTTGCATTTTGCATATATCTTATTGAATTTATGTATCACAGCCTTACATGTATGTTTTGTGAACCGGCATGACTAAGGAAGATGTGTTACTTACTTAATAATATCAGCCTATTTTGCCAAATGGCTACAAACAATGATTTAAATAAACCCAAATAAAACTATTATAATATTTAGCAAACATTTAAAAGGTAAAGATTTGAAATTAAGCATTTTTTTTTAGTTTTCTATCCTCTAGTGTTGCAACTATGGCCTTGTATTATGTGCATATTAAAGAAGTTGTACAAATCTACATTGTTTCATAAATGTTGACAGCACTCAAATTTGTTAAGTGTGCACCAAATACTTACTAACTGTGGCTGCAATTGGCATTACAACGTCATGCATTTTATTATTGTAATTAACGTGCAGCTCTACCAGATCTGAAGAATTATTTCTAAGTGATGAAGTAGATGCACTACTTTCTTCTCGATCTGAAATATGAAGTTTCATTAAAATATGTGATATGATTAAATTTAAACAGCAACATTATTGAAAATTAATATAAAAACATAATTTAACTAATTCACCTGGGGGTCGAGTTTTTGGAGTTATCACAGATATATCATTATCTATCATTTTAACATCATGAGTTTCAAGATTTACAGATGAATTGCTATCTTGAGGCATCACTCTATTGATGGCTGACTGGAAATTTAAAAAAGTCAGGTATCATCTGCGTTTTAATTAAAATAAAAAGGGTGATAAAACAGCCATAATTCCAAGCAAAGGAATGACTTACAAGTAGATTCCAATTCGACTCTTCAAGATGATATATAGCCTCAGCAACATCTTCGATAGCAGTGATACCCTACAAAACATCCAATATTTTGAAAATTAATAAGCATATTTAATGTCCAAACAAAAGAAAACTATACTATAATGTTTTCCTGTATTGTATAAGATTATTCCGTTGTACTACGTATAAGTTGGATGGCAATAACCTTGTGATTACTACTGGACGAGAAATCAAATGACTCGACACAAAGGATAGAAAACAAAGATATATTCTAACTAAATAAATTACGTGAAACATGCAAAACACAGATGAGTAAAGTTAATACACGTACATTTATTAAAAATATACTTCAGTTAATAATAAAGAGCAATATTACGTTATATTCTGCGAGATTAGTGCGACTAATGGTGAATGTTTTTGATGACAAATATTCTGTTTTACAATGAAATTTATTTAAGGTCATTAATATGTGAAAATAAAGAAAAAAAGTAACAGTTAATATACCTGAAAATTTGCCAGAATTTCCTCCCTATTTTCGGCCATAGCGATGAAAATCAGCTCAAAAATTATATTGACATTTACGAATGCAGTCAAATCACTCAAACACAAACCATAGACCAGCACACGATTAGCGCCATAAATAATAGACATAGTGACGTATTCAAAAGTTAAAATTTAAATGTCTAGACACAATTAATATTAAATATCATGACGGTTCAAATATGGATTAAACAATCAAATAAAAATGAGTATGCTTAGAATAAAAATGAACAAGGAGACTATCAAGCTATTTGTCTGATTTTTTTTTTTTGTAGAGAATAAATCTTGAGAGGGATGGTCGATATGCATTTACAATATTACAAGTATCAGGATAATTAAAATGGTATCATGAAGTGATTATAATGGAAAAAAAATAAATTTCCATTGGTAATAAAAATAATTTTTATTTATAACATAATGGATCTATTTACAAATAACTACAGACAAAATATCGTAAAACTATAATACAAATTGCTTAGTCATAAACTAAGTTTTTTTTTTGTTCTGGGTAAATAAATGCTAAAACAAAAATAAAATATTGTAGATACAGGAACTATGTATTAACAAACATCCATGAAACAAGGTGTAAACATTCATGTTCAAAAAGTAAAAGAAGTTATAAGCGGGATTTAAACAAACGAGACTCAAAGCTGAACAAAATATTCTAAACGATAAAGTAAAACAAAAATTTAAAAACAAAAAGCTCATTTTATTTTTTATTATTTATTATAATATTTATTGTAATGAATTATAATTGAAGGGCAAAAAAGACGTGAAACAGTAATTTTAAATAACCAATATAATGACTGTGCCTAGTCAGTACATATATGTACATGCAATGTGCATTTAAATTATTTTTCAACCCCTTCTTTAAGAATGATTTAAATACTATTAATAAAAATTAATTGGTAGCAGTACACCTAAGTTATAAAAACATTAAAAAGTAATTTGTGTGCTCGGCTACCCCACGTATACAGAATGTCTGTACATAATGTTGTGACGAGTTGTCCCTTCATACTGTGAATAAAATTGACCCGTAAAATAAGTTTTCAGTTTGAGTAAAAGAGCTTGTTACAGAACGAATAAAGTTGAATGTCACAAATAGGAACATTCGTTTAAATTGTAAGTAATTGCTTAAATATTTATTTTATTTCAATGTAGGATATTCATCATAGAATTTTGTTTGTATATTACTGGTTTAAAAAAAAATGTTTTTATATTAGTCTTATTCTTCCAATTCCAATCATACTTTCAAAAATTTAGTCATTAAGAATATAGATAACATTATGAACGTTTAGTTTTTATTAAGTTTTAGTGAAAGAATTTATGTATAGAGGAAAAAAAATTTTTTTTGACATGTATATTAATAAGGCTGTTAGGTACGTCAAGGTTCGGTTCTTGGACCATGTTAATTTATATTAATTATCTACTAAGCTTTACTAAGTATAGGCATATGATGATATTTCTTTAATTTTGATGATTCATTCGCAGTTACCGGTTTTTAACGAAGCAAACAGAATCATCACTGAAATACTTTGGTGTTTTGCTATTAATAATCTTTTTGTAAATATGAAAACAAAATTGATTAAATTTTGGATGCTTAATACTAAACAGATTGACGCAAACCAAATAATAAAGAAAAAGGTATTGGATATTTGATTTCATGACTTTATTTCATGATCTCATTTTACATATTAAGTTAAGATTGTGAATTAAGTTTGCAGTATACGCAGTCAAAAGAAGTCGACAACTTACAGATGAAACCGCTGTGTAATTCATATATTGTAGGTCCTTTCATAGTTTCATGATATGTAATTTTACTATGGGATCATATAATTGATATTAATACAATTTTTATTTTACTTGATTGATTGTTCGTGTCGTGAAATTTGAGACCAAAAGCGTTTTCCAGACAAAATATAAAGAAGTCAATATTTTAACTATAACGTCGTAATATATATACACAGAAAATATACTTTATTGCAAAAAATACAAAATTGTAGAAAAAAAAGGAGTAATACGTTGGGTGCAATGTGAATTTCTTAAACGAATAAGAAAAAATTACAATGAATGGTCAAAAAATTGTTTCTCAAAATATTCTTCGTTAGCATAAATGCACCTTTACATACGAATAAACCAATTTTGAACACATTCATGCCACTCCTTCTTAGTGACCTCGGAAACTTGTTTTTCATACTCTTCGAAAAAGACTTCTGGCGATGAAAATTGTTGATCGCGTAATTGGTTCTTATTTTTTGCGAACTAAAAAAGTCACAAAATGCCAGGTCGGAACTTTAAGCAGTGTTGCTCATAATTTTACGTTTTTCTCCTTCACAAATTTATTTGTCTATTTGGTCGTGTGAGAACTGGATTGTTATGATACAAAATTATACGACGTTTACGGTTATTTTACGGAGTTCGTCAATAATTTCTGGCAAACAAATGGGTGTGTACCAATCACTATTCACGGTACGACAATTCTACAAAGCAACTATAGCCACATGTCCAGTCTTATTAAAAAAAGAAGCAATCATCCGCTTAGAGGCATTTCGTTCGCGCGCTGCTTTTGTTGGTTTCAGTTCATTTCGATAGACTCATAAGGTCGATTGCTGCTTTGTTTCTGTGTCGTAGCAATAAATTCGTGTTTCGTCACCTGTTACTATGTCCCACACCAAATTTGATGCCTCTTCCTTGAATTTGGCAAACATGACATTGCATCAAGTGACGCGGTTAGTCGAATCTCATGGTAGGTTTTATACCTGTCTGTTTGCGTCATATGGCGCACAGCATTCATGTTTTTGTTGTTGACAACGGTGGACGGGCGACCATCACGATATTTGTCACTGAGATTGACTCAACCGCGCTTGAATTCTGCAAACCAGTTACAAATAGTCGTTTTGCATGGTGTTTTATCGCCTAAAGCAGTTCGAAGCCAAACGAGGCTCTTCTGAGCTGTTAAATTATACTTAAAATTATAGAAAATCATACTACGAAAATTTTCACGACTAAAATCCATAGCGATAGACACGCTATTTTTTAATGACACCACAATATAAAAACAATGACAGTTAGATGAAATAAACTGTTTTTTTTCACCCAAATAGTTCAATTTTCAAAGGTAGTAGTTACTTTTTAGATGTTGTGTATGTAAGTGGCCAGTTCCAGAAACTTATAGTGCGCCTTACGTATCATACTATCGACTATCAACACTACATATGAGAATGATCTTCCTATTTATAAAATCCAATTCAGCAAAGTTAAAAAACCATTCAAAGGCCAATGTGTGTGCTTCTATAAAGTCCCACCTTAATTGAAAATTTACTGTTACATTCATATAAAATTATCTTTAAAACCTTTATATAGGAAGGGTCATTATGCTAACTTGTATTAATACATTAATGAAAAATCTGGCCAATTATGAATCGAACTAGCACACGAAAGGTTCTGTACCACTGTACAATATTGAACACTACATGCTTGTTAAAAATAGTTACAAGAACAAAAAATAATATTGAACAAAAACGTCAAAAAAAAAACGCATTTCTTATATGTAGTCTGGTCGAGAAGTGAGTTTTCTGCGAAAAATAGTTAAAACAGTCTTAAAATATGGGGTTTGGTGCATTGGATTCGGAATTCAATCCTGAAGAATGGGAATTTTGGAATTTATCCGCCAATAAAATTCCAATTGTTATAAACAAAAACGAAAAGTCAAAAGGTAGTGTCCGTTTTGCAGCTATAACTCAAAAATATTAAAGTTAGCTCAAATTTGAAAAAGTTCCTAAAAGAGAAAATTTTAGTAAAATAACTCCCGACTCGGAGTTGCTCTATTATTTATAATTTTAATTTTACGCTGAAAATTGGGTTCCGCACGGCCGTTTCAGCGCTGTCGCCGCCAAACGAAGCGTGCATTATAAAATAATTTTTTCAATATTCAATATTAATTTAAAATTTGGAAAAATTATAGTGTCTTCTAGAAACTTGAAAGAATACGATCCCGTTGGAAAAAATGTTTAACTCTATTTTTCTTAAAGTTATCTAATAGTTAATTAAGTAATTTTTCATGGACTTTAGTTTTATTAAATCTCATATAAAAGTTTAAATAATGCACCTATAATTTTTTTTTTTTGGGAGCTTCTTATATACATAATAAACAAGACTCCGTTATAAAATTTATAAAAGTTTTTTATTTGTTTATTATGATTTTTAAGTAAACAAAAATGAAAAATCGGGTATTAAAAATTTTTACTAAAATTTGATTGTAGTTGCTTCTGTATTTATATATCGTGTTTAATAGTTTTGCTAAAAATTTTTGCGCCATTTGTTTATAAATTTTTATAAACAAATAGACAAGTTTAATATTTATCGAAAATTTTTTGCCATTTTATTTTGTAAAATGATGATTTAAAAAATTTTTTTCTTAAAACAATTTTAATTGTTTATAATCGTTTTTCATTTATCAATCCTTTAAATTATTTATTAAAATTTTTTTAATTCATCATTTTCTATTCTTAATATAATTATAAAAAAAATTTATTTCAATTTTCATTGTTTATCAAATAAACAATTTGTTATAAACAAATTCTGATTTTCCTTATATTTTTTTGCCGTAACTTTAATAAATTATAAATACAGTCATGTGCATCAAAGTGGTCAAAAAAATTTTTCTCTATTTGTTTTTGCATTTTAAATAATTTTTCAAATCAAACTCGAAACCGTCCTCTGTTTTGTCAACCTCCAAATTGTTATAACTTCTAAACTATTGGTGATACGGTCCCTGACACTCAAGTCGATCTTTTAGACAAATTATAGATACAGAGGAGATAAAAAATTGATTAGATAGATCAATAAATTGTCTAAAAGACCGACCCGAATGTCAAAGACCGTATCACCAATAGTTTAGAAGTTATAACAATTTAAAAGTTGACAAAACAGAGGACGGTTTCGAGTTTGATTTGAAAAATTATTTAAAATGCAAAACAAATAGAGAAAAATTTTTGACCACTTTGATGCACATGACTGTATTTATAATTTATTAAAGTTACGGCAAAAAATATAAGGAAAATCAGAATTTGTTTATAACAAATTGTTTATTTGATAAACAATGAAAATTTTTTTTTTTATAATTATATTAAGAATAGAAAATGATGAATTAAAAAAATTCTTAATAAATAATTTAAAGGATTGATAAATGAAAAAATTATAAACAATTAAAATTGTTTTTAAGAAAAATTTTTTAAAATCATCATTTACAAAGACAATAAAATGGCTAAAAAATTTTCGATAAATATTAAACTTGTCTATTTGTTTATAAAAATTTATAAACAAATGGCAAAAATTTTAGCAAAACTATTAAACACGATATATAAATACAGAAGCAACTACAATCAAATTTTTAGTAAAAAATTTTAATATTTTACCGGATTTTTCATTTTTGTTTACTTAAAAAATCATAATAAACAAATAAAAACTTTTATAAATTTTATAACGGAGTCTTGTTTATTATGTATATAAGAAGAGCTCCCAAAAGAAAAAAATTATAGGTGCATTATTTAAACTTTTATATGAGATTTAATAAAAACTAAAGTCCATGAAAAATTACTTAATTAACTATTAGATAACTTTAAGAAAAATAGAGTTAAACATTTTTTCCAACGGGATCGTATTCTTTCAAGTTTCTAGAAGACACTATAATTTTTCCAAATTTTAAATTAATATTGAATATTGAAAAAATTATTTTATAATGCACGCTTCGTTTGGCGGCGCGACAGCTGAAACGGATGCAACCCAATTTTCAGCGTAAAATTAAAATTATAAATAATAGAGCTACAACCCGGAGTCGGGAGTTATTTTACTAAATTTTCTCCTCTTTTAGGAACTTTTTTCAAATTTGAGCTAACTTTAATATTTTTGAGTTATAGCTGCAAAACGGACACTACCTTTTGACTTTTCGTTTTTGTTTATAACAATTGGAATTTTATTGGCGGATAAATTCCAAAATTCCCATTCTTCAGGATTGAATTCCGAATCCAATGCACCAAACCCCATATTTTTAAGACTGTTTTAACTATTTTTCGCAGAAAACTCACTTCTCGACCAAACTAATGGGGACCTCTTTTAATTTTTAACTATGTTTTATTTTTATAATTTGTTTTTATAGCGACTCCAGTACAAATACAGTGTGAATATTTATGTATCTATTTACTGCCGTTATTAATATCGAGAAAAAATGTCAAAAAATTACGTTTGTAACGTGGAGCCCTCTTTTTTTAATTTAATATTTATTTACAATTTCTTGTTATAGCAGCAATAGAAATACATACTATGTATATGAAAATTTCAATTGTCTAGTTATTACGGTTCATGCAACCATCTGGTAGACTAATGGACAAACAAACGAATAACAGGGGCTTAGCGTAACCACAGGGTATCGAAGGGAGCCCTGTTGATACCCTGTGAATACAGAACGCTAAAGACGCATGGGATGAACCGAAATGACATGAGAGAGATCGAATACAGCTATCAGGTTATTTTATGTTATTGCTAAGTTTTGTATTACTTAGACAAATACTAATTTCATTTTTTATAACTTTGGGTAAAAATGAGCAACCCTTACAATTTTAAGTCGGTTTTTTCAGGATGAATCTTTTATAGTTCAAAAAAACTGCTGTGGAGTATAAAAAAATATTTTTACTATAATGAATCGCTCAGAGAAGATACACTTTTCGTTTATGTTTTTCTTGTAATATAATACTGTGAATGACTATTCACCTCCACGTTCACGACCGACATCCATGTTGATCAGTCAAAAAGTAGATTTTTGTAAACAACTTTCAGATTTCTTTCTTGATGGATTCTTAAAAAAAATATCTTTTATGCTGATAAAATTACGTATGTAGCTGTAAAGATATTTTTGACGAATTTTTGCACTTATTTTATACTATTGGTTTATCTCATTATTTTGAAAAGTATTACTGATAATTTGGAGGTCGAAAAGTTTAAAAACACTTGTGCTTCTTTTCTGTTTTGAAGAACTCCAAAGTAAAATCGACTGTTTTTGAGCTCGGAAAGCTTTTTTGTGATGATATAATTTTAGTATCGCTTTAGTAGAATTACTATAGTACATGGCGAATGTCAAGTCAATGACATCGCACTGCAATATTCACGGTGTAGATACCGACGACAACACCGGCAGTCACCGCACACCGACAGACTAAAAGTTCACAGACACGAAAACGGACGGAGGGCGTCCCGGGCCGGAGCACATAGAAGCGGATAACGATACACGTACCACGCAGACGACACATCCCGATACTGGTCATACAACATCTGAAATTGTAATAGAACCCCTAGGGCATGTACTGCTAGATGCGCAATAGCACACGGTATAGCATGCGGTTTGGCATACGGTTTGATTGAATTTTTTAACAACTTTTGAAATGAGGCGGCTCAATAGTTTAAAAACTATTTGAAAAATTATACGAAATCGATTGATTTTAAATTTTGCTGGAAATCTAAATTTGGTTAAGTCTTTTTGAATGCCGTAAGCCCGATCCTATAATTAATTCTTCGTTGAATTAAATAAAGAAACTAAAGGTATTAAAAGTTTACATGCACATCCACAAATACACCTTCCTACATACGCCTACACACAATCACGCACACTCTTACACATGCATATTCCAACATTCTTTTAAAAATAATCAGAAGAACTTTGGACTTCAAATCCACATCAGAAAATTCTCTATTTTGGAAAGTCAAACTGAAAAAATAATGTCCCTTACGTTATTACAATTTTAAATTTTCTTAGCGGGAAGTTACAAATGTGATATCGTTGACGTATTTTTTATACTTTAATATTTTCGAGCATCTTGATTTCCGCAACAGTAAGTTTTGATGTAAGCTCATTAGTTCAAACATTTTTGGTTTTTACGAGTAACACGCTCAAGCGCGAATCCATCGTTGTGGGCACGATTGGCATGCCCACAACCCTTACAGACTTGTGACGTCTAACTTTCACGGTTCGCTGGAGTCGATAGGATGATATTATATCCAATGCATTATTAAAATAAAAACCAAAATGAATCGTGCATGATTCGGAACGGAGAAAGAACTTAAGTGGCCTTTACATTATTCAACTGTCGTACAAGTTGTATGCAACTGTCGCAAGCGTCTTTGCATTTATACGACACGTCGAAAAACGACTGCGACGAAACTGACTCATTATTTATTCGGCTTAGGAATGGATCGTAAAAAACTAGCTGCTATTACGGCGGTTGTAGTGTCTAAAAAAAAAACCAAAAAAAAGATCGCAAAAGATGAAAGACTTCGCTGATGAAAAAAAAGCATTTTCCAACATTGGCTTATTGCAGGCTATATCAAACTTATGGCTCCACGTACCCCCTTATAAAGTTTCAGAGAACGGCGAAACCCACAAGAAAGTAATAAAATTGGCTGTTGAAGAAAAAAGGGTTTTTTAATCCATAAAAAGTAAGAAACAATAAATACTAATAAAAACATATAAAAAGAAATATCTTTTTAGTATCAATGTGATAGATGGGGGCTTGTTTCTTGTCGCAAATTGAATCAGTTCTTAAATTTTTGTTTTCCCAAGACGAACTCTTAATATTCCACAATCAAAAATGTTTTTGATATACATTTATGAATTCTTTAAAACACTTTTGTTTTCTTTTGTTTGTGTTTTGTTTTGAATTATATTTTTGTTCTCCGTTTTGTAGGACACGACCAACCTTGCCCACATCTGAAGCTAAATGACACAGTCGTACAAATCGTATCGATTAGCATTTACATTGTAAAACCGTCGTACAAATTGCACAAGTTGGAACTTGGCGGGATCCGCGGCCTTATTATCTAAAAGAAATCGATTTCTGATTTCGCATGATTCTAAAATTATTTTAATAATTTCCATGTTGATATTTCAAAATGCTAATTTCTTTCTATAAACAGTGTAGTCTCTACAATGAAATCACTAAATTATCATAATGGAATTTAATCGCATATTTGAATTCAAAAACCGTTAGAGATTGCGATTTCGCAATTATTTGAAAATTACGCTCTCAAACCGAATACTGGGGCCTTATTATCTAAAAGAAATCGATTTCTGATTTCGCATGATTTTAAAATTATTTTAGTAATTCCCAAGTTGATATTTCGAAATGCTAATTTCTTTCTATAAACAGTGTAGTCTCTACAATGAAATCACTAAATTATCATAATGGAATTTAATCGCATATTTGAATTCAAAAACCGTTAGAGATCGCGATTTCGCAATTATTTGAAAATTACGCTCTCAAACCGAAGACTGTAGCGAAGTCTACAGCGATTCTCAAGCGATTTACAATCAATTTTCCGTCATTTGTATTTCGTACAAAGTGAATAATTATTTTTTTATGTAAGTCGTTAAATATAAATAAAATCTTTGCACAATTATCGAGGACCTATGACATTGCAATAGTATAGTTTAATTGGACTAATTTGATGATGGAGCCAGAAAGTTGGCACAGGAATTTCATAACGGAATAACATATCCTAGTCGTGTTTGAGCTTGTCAGAGTTGTCTTGAGATGTACTCGTTGTGTGCGCACATGTACATTGCCGTCAAAACTTCCGAGTCGCCTTCCTTTTTGGTGGCGTGGCGCTGACGCTAGTAGTCTGTGCCGTTAGTGAACATAGGTAACCTAACTTCAATCGAAAAAAAGTTTACTTTATAGAGTTTTTTGTTATTATCAGTCAGGATGAATAACTGATTGTTTTGTCGACATTAATATAAGGTTCAAATATCAGGCGAAATCGGCAGAAGAGAGTACCTACTTTCGGAAATCAATTTAAACACCTCTATTAGATTCTGTTATTAATGATTCAGGACAAAGATTGTCTCCGGAGGTACTCAACCTATTTTAGTTGGGAGTTTTTCCACCTAAACCGAATATTTGTGACAGAAACTGGCATTTATATCGATATCGAGACGGTGAAAAAAGTGGGTCAGATGTACAGGCGATTGATTGTCGATAGTGAATCAACTGTTTATAAATGAGTACCGGCTATGGATGTCCGAGTAGAAGAGAGAATGTGAAAACAATTTCATGCGACCAAGATTTGTACCCTGACATAAAAATTTTCTTATAAATACTGGAAACTCCCGGTCAGCGTAGTACCTGCAGAGATCGTTTTCTACCTTCAAAGCAAAGCAAAGTTCTGATTGCGTGCCTCAATGGCACAGGAAAGATTATCCGAACTAGCTCTCATAATATGTGAACCTGAATATCTATGAAATTATCAACGACTTGTCAAAAAAGAAACGTAAGCTCGAATTTGTAATTTAAGTAAGCACCTAAATAAAATTATTTAATATAAAACGCATACTAGAGTTTATATTTATTTGATATCTTGTAAAAGCTTCTTCAAAATCGGTTCAGTAGTTTAGAGTCCAAATGAGACACTGTGATGAGCAAGCAAACACATATTGACTTTGTAATTTTCGTGAGCGAACAATCTAATAATTTATAGGTTCTTTAATTTACTAGTTTGCCCCCCGGGGGCCTTATCACCTAAAAGTACAAATCGATTGCCATTCCGGAATCGATTTGCGAGTCAAAATTGTTGGGTATAAAAAATGTTATTCTTATACGTTATTCCGTTATGGAATTCCTGTGCCTACCTTCTGGCTCCATTATCAGATCAGTCAATTATACCATATTATTGTAATGTCATAGGTCCTCGATAAATATGCAAAGATTTTATTTAATCTAACGACTTACATAAAAAAATATTCACTTTATACGAAATACAAGTGACGGAAAATCGATTGTAAATCGTTTGAGAATCGCTATAGACTAGTTTTCGGTTTGAGAGCGTAATTTTCGACTAATTGCGAAATCGCGATCCCTAACTAGAGGAAGATCCCAGAGCCCCCAGACGTCACTCATTTTCTGATGGACAAAATAAATACGAGTGAGTAGTGGTGGGGTGTACTATGATCATATGACTAGTCGCTACCTTGGCCAGACGGCCAATTTTCAGGTAGCAATTAATCAAGGTACATAAAAACACTGCTCACCTCACTTAAATTCTGATAGCTGATTTTAACATATATTTTACACAATATCGTTAAAAATCAGTATTCATTACTCCCAGACACATGCGGTCGGCGGTTTTACCTTGCAGACGCTTTAAAGCTCGGAAAAATTTAATTAAGATCACTTATTTTCTGATGCTTGATTTTATATATGTTCTTCAGACAACTATTTTAAAACGTTTTGCAAACCGGCAGACCGATCCAAGGGGCCAAACATTCCCTAGACCCAATTTTAAAGTCGCTGAGAGTATGGGCGCGGGCATTATCCGTGCGTATTATGCGTGTATGTAGCATGTCTAATCGAAGTCGGAATTAATATTGAAATGTAAATAAAAATGCATACCCATTAGTAATTAACGCCTGTCATTTTAAAATATACTTTTTCGTATTCGTTTTATTTAATAGAGAATTAATTTTAAAGGTATTAATTTGAAAATCACGTAAATAATTAAAGACTAACTTTGAGAAAAGTGCTCGTCTGACCGCAATAATTATAGAATCGTGCCTTACGGACTGTTTCATGAATGTTAATTTTTTAATCGAATTAATTTCAATTTTTAAAGTAAATATCAAGAGGTTTACAAAGTATTAATAATTTAATTAAATAACAGCAACCTTTTCAAATAATTATTTATTGGTAACGAACCTTACAAGACTACAAAAATCGGAAAAATATTTTTTTTACATAATTTTGTTAATTTAATTTGTAAATATTTGACTGGCTTCTAATTTTCATTGTCATCGTCGTTGAAGTCAGGTAATTCATCATCGAGCCAATCTTGATATTGAATGTCTAAATCGTCATCTTGTTCATCAGTGTTTTCTTCGGGCTTTTCGGCTGTAAAAAACAAACCAACCAATTAAGATTCGGAAAACTAAAGAGATATCAAAATTATGACAAGCAAACATAATTACCAAATTCTTCCTCCAGCGACTGACTGACAAAATCCGGCAATTGATCTCCATCAAACCAATGAAAATGATATTTATCATCTTCTAATGTCCAGCCATTATTTTCGGGATTGAGAATATTAATCATTTTTGTACTTGCATTGTTCCAAACACTAGCAATATAGTCAGCTCGTCGAAACTGTTGCCAAAGTTCGCTTTTACAAGGTGGTAAGTTAGTAGCATCGAAGTTTCTCATATTTTTTGCAGAAATTTTCATTAACATCACATACCATATATGTACTAATAAACAGCTGAAGTCTGGCAGCATTTACATCGGTTATTCCTGGTACGTTGTAAACATCACATATAAATTTTTGTACTATGTTAAATACACGTTCTTCTTCGTCTACATCATCGATTAAATTCAACGTGCCAAGAGTGAGAAATGCTTGTTGATATTCTTTATTTTTTTTAAGGACGTTTAGTTTTTTTAAGGACAACTATTTTAAAACGTTTTTGCAAAACGTTTTAAAATAGTTGTCTGAAGAACATATATAAAAATCAAGCATCAGAAAATAAGTGATCTTAATTAAATTTTTTCCGAGCTTTAAAGCGTCTGCAAGGTAAAACCGCCGACCGCATGTGTCTGGGAGTAATGAATACTGATTTTTAACGATATTGTGTAAAATATATGTTAAAATCAGCTATCAGAATTTAAGTGAGGTGAGCAGTGTTTTTATGTACCTTGATTAATTGCTACCTGAAAATTGGCCTTCTGGCCAAGGTAGCGACTAGTCATATGATCATAGTACACCCCACCACTACTCACTCGTATTTATTTTGTCCATCAGAAAATGAGTGACGTCTGGGGGCTCTGGGATCTTGGTCTAAACGGTTTTAGAATCCAAATACGCGATTAAATTCCATTTTGATAATTTGGTGATTTCATTGTAAAGGCAACACTGTTAATAGAAAGATAATTAGAATTTCGAAATATCAACATGGGAATTACTAAAATAATTTTAAAATCATGCGAAATCAGAAATCGATTTCTTTTAGATAATAAGGCCCCGGGTTTGCCTAGATGAAACTATACACTGTTCAACATTTTGTTCAGGGCGTCATATATTCTGCGAACATCTCCTTTATAGGAATGCACTATATCGATCAAAAAGGAATTCATACTCCGACTCGCACTTAGTCGAATTTCAGTTTATTGTGACCACAACCTTTTTTGAGGGCTGGATCCGCGCCTGAACACGCTTTTAATAATTTCTTTTGTACTCTGTCAGAAATTAAATATATATGTCACTAAAAAGTATCTATAAAGAATGTCCATGTCTGAAAAGACTGTGACACTCGGCAGATACAGTCCCGACAAAAACTGACCGAAGAAAATTTTCTGTCAACATCAAGATACTGTAAAATTTATCTTACGTAATAAATCTAACATATTTACAAATGCCATTCGTATTCATCTGGACCAAACTCCTATGCAAAGTAAACAAATGCATGAGGTTCCTTACGAATGGTGACGACGTATAGAAAGTGGTGAACACGATTAATTCATAAAATATATTAAGGGCATCCCACAGATAATCAAATCCAGGTCAAACAACTTAACTCAGACAATAATATAACTAAGCAACACCAATATTCAAGAGACGATATAACCTACAGATTAATTAACACCTATTTAAATCTATCTATAAGCATATCATCAATAAAAATATTTACTGCGAACATCCGTAGTTTACACAAACCAGGAAAAGTTGATGAATTAAACTTAATATTAAAAGAAACTGGACAAACCATTTGATATTGCTAACCGACACCGAGATGCCTTCGGATAGTGAAGCACAACTATTACAAATACCCAATTATATACTTACATCTGTATGATTTAAAAATAGGTAAAAGGGGTGGAGGAGTTTGTTTATACATTCATACTAGTCTAAAATGTTATGTAACTGACGAAAAATTCATACAAGGCAATAATTATTTGTGGATATACAATATATAGAAAAGTTAATTATAAACGTAGGATTGATATACAGATCACTAAGTTCAAATATGGCAGAGTTCTTAAAACGTAGGCATCATTTTTAGAACACAAAAAAAGAACGATTATCTTTGGGGATTTTAATATCGACTTTCCGAATAATAAAAATATAAATAATGCGTTTGATTTATATAATGAATATTATTTATATAATTAGTACTAATATTAAATAAAACACATGGCAAATTTTGTTCAAGAGAAATACTGCAAGCCAAAACAATTCTTGATCGTGTATGTACGGACATCATCAATGATAAATTTAATTTGGCAATAATAGAATCTTCACAATCTGGCCACAAACAAATTTATATAGAATCGGAACAGTATAAACAACCATCAATACAAAGAAAAGAATACTAAACAATAAACTACACTTAACTATTTTATAACGTATTACATGAAAATATTACCAATAAACTAGACAATTAAGAAACACTAGAAAAAATTATCATACACCAAGTCCACAGAATCAGAGAAAGTAAATACAAACTATAGAATCCACTACGATAAGGCTGGATTAATAAAAAATATATTAATAAAAAGAAACGAAATAAATTATGGATAAAATTTAAAGTAAACCCAAGCAACGATAAAATACAAATTGCATTTAGGCAAGAACGAAAAGAAGTGGATAAAGTATTAATTACCGGAAAGAGGAAATACCGCTGCGATTGTTTTCATAAGAGTAACAAAAGTCTTAAAAATGTGGAAATTAATAAATTCAATAAATTCAACTAAAAACAAAACAGTTGATAGTTGTGTGTTTTCGAAACTTATATTTTAAGACAAAACTATTATTGATAAAATAAACATTTGTGGATGCTTTAATGAGTTTTTCGCGTCAATTGATTCTGTGTTAGCTAAAAATATAATACAAACCTAAAAATACACATGCATCAATCCATGAACATGCTAATAGTGCACTAGAACAATTAAAATTATGCACACAAGACGAAATCATGAAAATTATTCGATAGTTTGAATTGGGACACTAGTGTGGGATAGACGGAATATCAACGAAATCTATAAAATTTATAAAAAATTTCAAAATCTCAAAAACAATTACACCCATTTCTCAAAAGTGGATTTAAGACAGAACCCAGTAATTATCGTCCTATTTCGGTTTACCGGTTTTATCCAAAATATTTGAGGAAGTATTGTATAGTCGACTATTTGACTAGATAGTCTATAAGATTATAGACATTTTCCGTTTGCTCGTCAGTGCGGATTTAAACCTAATCAAATACACTCACGGCAACCATCAGATTTGTGACAAAAATAATAAATAGCATCGACAATAGGTAAACTCTAGGTGTATTTTTTAACCTAAAAAAGGCATTCGATACAGTTTGTCATCAGGTACTACTGAATAAATTAAAATACATCGGAATTACAAATAAAGCTTACAAAATTTTTGGATCATATCTTATGAACAGATATCAAATCGTAGAAATGAATTCTTATTATAGTATGTCAATTAAAACTGAGTATGAAGTACAGTAGGGATCAATTTTTGGACCATTGTTTTATTAATCTACATAAATAATATAAGCTGCATTGGATTGTGTGGTCGTATAAGATTTTATGCAGACTTTTTATTTTGGACACACAATATTTAATATATTAAGAAAAGCACAAAAAGGTCTAAAACTCAATATATGGTTAGAATAGAACTTACTCACTATCAACACATCAAATTCGAGATATATAATCTTTTCAGACAAAAATAAAAGAATTTCAGACCATCCATTACTTAAGTTAAATAAAGAAGTTCTACAAAACTTAAAAAGTGAAAAAAATACTTAGGTCTAATATTGGATAAAAGACTGTCATGGAAAGAGCATATTGAATACGTACAAACAAAAATTGTTCAATTAACTGGAGCATCATGGAATATAGCGAAGTATTTTTCACCCAAAATCAAACATACAATCTACAAAATATTAATCAAATCGCATTTGATACAGGTATGGGGTTGTGTAACAAAGTTTAATATCCCTTTGTTACAAAGAGCACAAAATAAAATATACGGAAAAAAAAGATTTTGGGAAATGCATATATACTATATAACACCTTACATATATAAAAAATGCGAAGATACTGAATGTATTTAAAAATAAATTAAAGGCATATATTTTATGTAAATATTCAGGAGACATTTCATAATTAAATTTTACAAAACTAGATAGTATCTGTTATCTTACATCAACTTAACTAGATACTAAAATTTCCGGACACTTCAGGGTCATGTAATAATACTGCAACAATTTAGTATTTAATTTCTTATTGTATTGTGTGAGGTGTTAATTCGCGGAAATCCATAGTAGACGCTTACCTGCAACATGCATTAACATGCAGCATGCAACCCACCGCTGACCCTCGAACCTGCCTCTCCACTACGAATCTCTATCCAAATGATTGAATATTGATTCCAGAGGATTGACAGATATCGAACACCTAAGCAAGTGTTATTTATTTTTGTAATTATATTATTCCGTTAACTGTTAAATTGTTAATTCTACGTATGTTTCATGCCAACCAGGCATATCCTCAGGAAATTGCCGACAGTTACATCCACCAGGGTGCAAGGAGTGTTAAAACAACCAACTGGTGGATGTGACTGTCGGCAATTTCAGTTGGCGGTATCAATATTAACCAGATAGATAATTATAAAATAACACTTAGGAAATTCATTATCAATATTCAATTGAATGTCGAAAAGTCAACAGTGGTTGCATGCAGCGTCTATTTATTTCTCTATAAGTGAATTGCATATGTGCATTCTTTGAGAAATAAATTTCTTTAAACCGAAACCGACTTAACTAATAAACAAACTATGTGAATAAATCTAGAAAGTCGATTATAACGCACTTCTAATTGTGTAATTGTAGTATTTGTTTGAATATTCGTAAATGTATGTGATTTGGATGGTAATATCTTTGCAATAATTTGGTACAATCGAAGTGATTTTATCGTGGATCCAGAAAGTGGAACTTTTTAATGGCCGGTTGTAAACCTCTAAAGTTTGGGTTCATTTGGTTTGTTTTGATGAGTTCAGGATGTTACATTTTAGTGGCGATGATCTAATGATGAAGCCTGGACGTGGATAACGGAACTCTTCAGTGGCCCATCGAGTTTGGGCTCATCTGGTTTGTTTTGAAGAGGCAGTACTTGACACTCGGTGATGAAATCCTGATGATGGAGCTTTAAGATGTATACGGGAATCATTCATTTCAAAGATAGTTATTACAGACGTCATTCTAAATCTAAAGCGCCCTCTTTCATTCTTTAAATAGCTGTATCAAAAAACTGTTTATATTTGCTAATAAAAATAATTATTATGCGACCATAATTGCGACACAGGCCAATGCGAGCGGCAGTTTTCTAACTACAGCACAGCATCATAATATGATCTACACAGTCCGCGGCCAGTCAGACGGCGGGAGACGCGTGTGCGCTCGTCGACGCGGTCGTTGTGCCTTACGAGAAATTGGTGCGTTTTATTGATCAGTACGTGAAGCGCGGTAAATATGATTTAAAATTCGTAACACTATATACACATAATAAATTTAAATAAATTCTTAGGATAATTATGGATTATTCTTACTAGAAATCACTACAAACTATAAACTAGCGGGTGTCATGTACCCATTTTTATGAGTTTTTTACTAATAAATAGATATGTTGGTTCATCAACTAATAAGTAATAAGTAATGTATAAATTGAATACAACATGTAACTGTGCTTTAAAAAAATATTGTATTAATAATACTTAGTTTTGTGAGCATTCATTATCTAGATATCCTATTTAATTCTTTTTAATTTTTCAGTATTAAGCCATGGCGCCCAGAGCCATGCTCGCGCGCGCCGCCTTCGCTGTGTGTGCTGTGGCGGTTTCACAAGCTCTTACTTTGAACGGAGGTATGTGAAAAAGCTATTTTAAATAAATCAAAAGTTTAATTCAATTACTTTATTTTAATAAGCCGTATAGAAATTTTATTTTTATCATGAATTATTACAACGTGCTATAAGCAAAATGTTTCTTAATTCTTTATTTCCATAAGCAGACCTGCCATAAATGGATTTTATTTTATGTGAATTTTATTTAAAAAAATGATAAGCGGTAATGTAGGTAGGTAATTAATTATTTATTTTGTTTAATAAATTCAAGAATTAAAGATGTCTTAGTTACAAATGAACTATGATTTAATGGAGTATGTTGGATAATTAAATTGCAATTCTTTATTACATCCAATTTAGTGTATAGTAAAAGCGATTCTAACAGAACAAGGTCGCACTTGTTTGACAAGAATTTATGCCAATTGGCAATAAATTTATTTTTTATTGTTACGTACATTAATTATATTTTGTTGAATCTATTTTCATTTCAATCTACTAAATTACAAAGGTATAATAACTTTTCGGAAAACTATTTTTTGTTGGAAAAGAACCTATATGATTCATTTTAGTATTGAATTTTAACCTGTTTCTTTGACTTCTTGAATTCAAAAAATTTAGGTAGTCCTAGAAAATAGGTTTAAGACACGTCGCGGTAAAGGTAGGTATATAATGAGCAAAACTTATATTACTATAAAAGATACTAACATAATCTCATTCCCGGAAAATCAAAACCTTCTCTAGAAAAAACATCATCTGAAAAAACATCCGAGACATCGCGTTTAAATGTGATTAGAGACGACAGATGTTTATTAAATGCAGAAAATCATGTGAAAGAACGCTGAAACAATTATTTCGTAAGTTTTTTTTTTTAATGAGGATACAGGAGCAGATGAAAATATTTCTGCAAGTGTATATTCGAATGATAATGAAACCTAGAACAAAATGCTGGATATGATATGATTTCGTCCGAGACGCTGAGGCGCGGTGGTAGTATTGTGGTGGGCCTACTACCAGCTCTTTATAAATGCTAGAAAAGTCGTAGGGTTAAACTGTCATTGTATCCTTTTTTGGAGGGAAAGGCTTACGGCAGGTTTGCACAAATTACCGTCCTATAAGCCTCCTCAGAGTCGTCAAACTGTATGCGAAACTGATTATTGAAAGAGTTGTGAATGAGACTGAAAACAAGATGTAGGATGTACGAGCGGAACTTTAAGAAGGGATGGGGGGTACGGACCAAGCTTCTTTCTTTGCGAAACATTATGAAAAAATTTTGGCCTAGAGGTAAAAGGCTTCTGTACTTTCGTAGATTTGAAGAATAACTTATGATAGAGTGCAAAAGGAATGATTTACAGAGTATGTTATTGATGGATGGTGTGCGTAGCGGATTGATGCCAGATTTACATTGAACAATAGTTTATGTAAAGTATGATTTATTGTTTGAAAAGAGGAAATACATGTCGGTAGCAGCTCTTATTCTGTTCTAGGTTAATTTGGAGGGTTCGGGGTCCGAGCATTGCGATCTAAAATAAAAACATTACTGCTGCTGTAGTAACATTAATATAAACCTGACACAGAAAAGTCACTTACAAAAACGTATAAAACGACGACCGAATATCACATAGGACGTTAACGAATCCAACGAATACGATGTTGATTATTATACAAACAACTAATATAATTCGGAAACGTTTTAATTAAGGCCCTCGATTAAATATCAATAAAGACAATACATTACAACGCACGAAACTGTGCCGCTCTGAATTTTCAGGGAATGATGTAATGTGCAGGTTCGATGCTCCCTGATCCTTCCTTCTTCGCCCCCGCGTTCCTATTTTACGGTACTGTGACGCTTTCGTGACGAACTTCACAGCGGTAGAGTTTCGCGCGTTGCACTCTACTCGATAAGCAGACGATATGGATGTTGTTATGACGTATTCGGTATCGCCTTTGTTTTTTTAAGAAAATGATAATCGCGACCGGGCAGTGCGACGCCTTCGTAATATATGTCTATTTTAAATCGTAACGTTTTATTTGTGTGTGGTGCCTCATCAAGATTATTTTTTGCTTAAAGATAATCTCGACCATCTATCTCTAGTTAATATCTCACTCGTGCTTTGAATAACTTTTATTAGTTTCAATATTTTGTTGTGTATACTAACAATTAAATATTATAATACAAATTACATTGATTTTTGTTTTGCGAAATAACGCAAACGAAATGAAATAATGCAACTTTAAAGATTTTTTGTACCTTTTTTTCGGCGACAAGTGTAATACGTTTTGAAGTGTTTAATTAATACAGTGAACACCACGAACGACCTAACTGCTATTAGGTCACGGTCTGATCACAGCAGTCAGGGGACACCACGCGCAGTATTCGCTACAGTTCGTTGTGGCGCTCGCTTGACGGTACATTAAAATCTCCATAAACGATGAGTCGGCGACCTCCGCGGCAGTGTTGATAAAATTTGAGAGTGGCTTTTGCCCCCGGTTTCGCCTACGTACATGTATTGCAAACTCCTAAACCTCCCAATTAGTTGTATCTTAATCGCGAGACTTGGGCCTTATTCTCGAAAGGAGTAGATCAAAAAAACTGAATTTTTTAATAATGATATTCACGAACATTGCAGAGGTTCAATTTCCATTAAAAAGTGGTAGACTTGCAATGAGCGGGAAAATGCAGTAGAAATTATGATTTTGCGTACGTTAACTTATGTGTTATTAATATTTTATGGTGTAAAAAGGTGTTTCTGCGCGATTAGGCTAAATATTTTTAAAACGACATCTGAAATAGTCGGTGCTTAAATTAACCATTTATATTTGTAAAACCGCTATAGTTATTAATTGGAAAGTAACCGCAGCCATTTTAATTTCAATCCCAATTTTGAGCCAAACAGTCTCGGGCTCTGCGCGGGCGTCGGTCAGAGCCCTGTAACAGGACGTCGCCCGGTAGTGTGTGTCTGGAGTTGGGGACTGCGCATCTTTCTAAGAGTGGTCAACGTTTTAATATCGAAATATAAAAAATATTAAACATGTAATATTTTGTTTACAAAAATAAGTGATCAAGATACTACCTCAAAAAGTCGAGTTATATGATATTACAAATCAAATAAAATAATGTTTCAGCTATTTGCGATGAACGTACCGGGGCGCAATACTGAATCACGAGTGCCGTTAGCAGCATTTTGTATAGTGTCTCTAGTAATGTTAACAGATAAACAAAAGTGCACGAAATGTATAACTACTGCTTCCAAGAATACAGCTTTTTGCTGATTATTTATATCTAGTAGAATGTTTTGATTTAACTTTTCGTGCGGTTTTTTGTTTTATCTATCGGTTTTCGAGAACAGTTTTTCAGGGTCACGGCCGAGGCCCTACTTTGTGCGAGTGATGAGGTATTCCAGATTGAAAAATCATCTAGTTTCTGGTTACTTGTATACACGTTGAAATGGAAGTAGTATGTCGGTCAACTTGGCGGGACAGGTCTACGCTGGAGCAGTGGACGAGTCGTCGTGGATAGCGTCCAATAACATATTTTATGTTTATTAAATTTAAGTCCTTTTAGTTGAAAAGAAGAGGGAAATCATTTGATATTATATATTTATGGAAATAAAAAGTCATTAGCCTTTAGAAATACTTATTGGGCAGAAAAAGCACTATTAAACAGGGATGTCAAACTCCAAAAATACTTATTTACCAAAAAAAAACTTATTTTTTTTAAGTAACAATTGTCTGTGTCAAGAAACCCTGTTGGTGTGCGTGTTGGATAAGCCTTGTTTCAATTTATTAATTACACACTATATGTATTCAACATGTATGTTTGACTGTATACGTATACACGTCTATTTACATGTGTAGTGTGTACGTGTAGGCGTGTGTATGCGTGTGTATGTGTAAGTTAAAGCATTTTTTGGGGCGTTGAAACGGAAGTTGACTTAAATCACACTTAATGTTTAGAAAAATCGTTCAAATGGGTGTCGGGTCACACTTCCAAAAGTTTACATGGTTCTTACTTAACTTACATTTACTACTTGTTTTACACAATCAATAACGTCATCTAAGTGATTTCAGATGAATTTTATACGAAATTTTGTTTTTTACTTTTCCAAGTATATTTTACAACTTGAGTGATTATTACCCGTTAACTTGTAAAGCCTACTCAGCCGTAAGAGTTTTCCTTGTAACTTCGTATATGTTATTGTCATGAAATGTTTTACATGTCCAAGAATAACCATTAGTCTGATACACTTGATTTAAACGAAAAGTAGCACTTAAAGCTTAATATTTCGCAAACGGATCCCTAAGCTAAAAATTATTTTCACAGACTTGCAATCCCTTTGAATGAGGTATCCAACAATACATCACCCCATGGGATAGAAGAGAAAAAAATCCCTATACGTTAAACACAGAATCCTAAAAATCATTCTTGGTTGACGTTTAGGGACGTACCGTAAAAATTTTTTTACCAAGATTAACCAGTTTGTGGGCGTGATTAATATAGTCATTCCAAATTACAGCTTTCTAGTACTAAGCGTCTTTGAGCTAAGCCGCGGACAGACAGACGGACAGAAATGGCGAAACTATAGGGTTACCTTGTTGCCTATAGAACCTTAATTAGAAAAAAGAACTACCGTATAGATCACTAGTTACGTGAATCAAGCTCGTTCAGTGGTTTATTTTTTCTACACCAGAATAGAGTCGTCGTAAGAACAAAGACTTACTCTCGAACACACATTTGAGTGGTTGTTTTTGGATGTGTCTTATCTCATTGGAAATGGATCAGCGCGGTCGACGTCTCCTGCGCTGAGATAGCGCCCAATCAGAACCGTGTCAGGAGTGTCGAAAGTCAGTGGGTCAAAGCGCAGATGGCGCCACTCCATAAGCGGCCGGCGGTGTATGTGGTCGTTGCGCAGGCGGGCCCGTTTGCGCAACTTCGTCCGGTGGTATTGGCCTGTTTTCGACTTTACTTAAAACAATAAATAATATTATTATCCAAGTCCCGAGAAGTGGCCAAAACTGCGCGCCACTCGTATTTAGTAATTTTCAATACATATATTTAATTATTTTAAAATAATTCTTAAACGTTACCGACTTGCATACTAGCTAATAAAGGATATTTAATGAATTTTCAAATACTTGTATGATGACGTTCACACAATGGAGTGCGAAAAAACTTTGACGTGACAACGTCTTAAATTAGGTTGCGGCTGGAGTCACGAAAATGTAACGGTAACGTAACGATGAGTCACCGAACGAGAGAGGCCGCCGAATGCGCGTCTCTCTCCACTCAACTATGATCGGTCTGCCGCGCACAATAGAGAGTAGTGCATAGCTTGCAGTAAGCAAGTTATTGTATGTATATTGTATATAATACGTATGTATGTGTAAAGGTAAAATAAAATTTTGTTAATATGAAATTCAGTGCGAGATTCTTTGTATAAATTAATGTTTTAAATATAATTCTTTGTATAAATAAATGTTTTAAATTGTTACTATTATTTCATCCTTCTTCCTACTATACGAATGAATATTCACATTAAAATGATTTTACCATTCAAAGTCGTTGTCACGTAAAACTTTCGCCCGTATACCGACTTTACAGGCAACCAAATTTTTTAATCCTAATTACATGTTACATAAGTATGGTAACCCATATATAAATACATGTATTACATTTTTTATATAATATGACAGTTCACATAACACACTTGACTATAATTTAAGCGTAATCGATGTAAAAATGGCAGAGTTATAAATAAGGCTGTGTCGTATGGATAGACGGACAGAACGAAACAATAAGAGTAGTTTTTTTACCCATGGCTACAGAACACCAAAAATATTAATT
Source organism: Eumeta japonica (assembly GCA_005406025.1). NCBI lineage: Eukaryota > Metazoa > Arthropoda > Insecta > Lepidoptera > Psychidae > Eumeta > Eumeta japonica. Next base: position 290,260 of record BGZK01000711.1, read on the forward strand.
TCTAGCTATACGCTACAAAATTGTTTGTGTATGTTTAATGGTAAAATTTGCAATAAACATTATAAGCAATGACAAGTATCGATCAATATGTCGAGGGTTATATAAAAAAAAAAACTGTATACTCAAAAATTATAATATTTATTATTTATCACTAATCTATCTATCTTTTCAAAGTATTCACCTAAGCAGGTAGGTATACACGTTTTTATGCATTTAAATTACTCCAAAAATATCACTCACCATTCTTTTCCAAATAATATCGAATCAAAAATTTTGAAATTATAGACAGCCAGTGCATCTTATTTGCTCTCAAACCTTTTTCCTTTCAATTTTCTTTATTTTTGGGAAACGAGTAAAAATCGTTTGATGCTAAGTCAGGGGAATATGATGGGTAAAGTAAGATAGACACATACTCGAGTCCATAAATTAAGTGTTTCAGCGGATGAGTGCGGCACAGAGTTGTCGTGGTGCTAAAGAAAGTGCCGAGTTCATGACTTCGGTCACTTGTCAAACTAAGCTGATATTACTGCTGGGGCACAAACTATTACATGCCACTCCAACTTATCTGTTTTTTGATCCTCTAGCACAAGAGCAGCAATATGACCAGTTTAAAAAAGGGGGGACAATTTGTTAATTTGTGTTTGCTTCGAGCTCCGCGACATTTTGTTGCTGTCGGTTCATTTTCAAAGTACCGTACGGTCAATTGTCCCTTTGTTTTGGATCGTTGTTGTACAGACACGTTTCGTCACAGGTAAGTACATTGTATATGTTTTCTTTCTTGCCTCCGACGAATTTGTTTTTCACAAATCGGCACCAATCTACCCAACGGACAAATTCAAAATTTCTATTTCATAGGTTATAATATAACACTTGAAATACGACATAGCATTCAAAGAATTTAGAGTATTTTAATATTACCATTTTTTTTAATAACCTCTCGTTCGTGCGACAGTCATCCCTCAAGACAAATGATCAAGAAACTTGAGGGTAGCTCTCTTCAAGCCAAAATTGTACAGACATACAATCATATATAAAACTATTGCAAGAAAAACAAACCTGTAGGACTTTCTGCCCATCTGTCAATTCGTGGGGCAGGCATATCGAACAACCTTTCCTAAGAAAAAGGTGATCGTGAATGAAGGTTTACATTACTGCTGATTCAAAACCCATTCCTTGTTCTGGCTTTACATATGTAACTCTTTGGTACTCTCGTGTCAATTTTTCAACTGCTCGAACATTTTCTTGAGTCACTGCGGGCCGTCGGCGGCCGACCTGTTTTCGTTTCACCTTCAAAGTTTTTCCGTCCTTTTTGAAACTCAAACAAATTTAAAAATTTTACTCGTGAAAAACCAGATTCACCAAAATTAGTAGCCAAAAGTTTAAAACATTCCTGGGTCTTTAAACCTTTTTGCAATCACAAAGTTGAGCAGCTGTATGCGATATACATTTGATCCTTTGTTTGGTGGAACGCTTATCACATTTATGGAAACAAATTAAGCGAAACGGCGATATAAATTTCCGTTCGCTTGTTTGTTTCAATTACTTCTGGACGTCCACTGATAAATAAGCCCGCAAAAGGGAGTTTTATATGTACAATATTATTTAAAATTCAGTTTAGATCATAAATGAAGAAGTTCAAAAAACAAAGTATTATATAAAGGTTCATCTATAGGACTTTCAAGTACGTGGGGCGTACTATAAGGTTATGGAACTGGCCACTTACATTTACAATATGTAAAAAGTAAGTACTATATTTGAAAGTGGAACTGTTTGACTATAAAGGACAGTTTATTTCATATAACTGTCAATTGTTTTTATATAGTGGTGTCATTTTATAAATTGCGTGTCTTCATTACTATGGTCGTGAAAATTTTTTTAGTATGATTTTCTATAATAGATCAGTTTGTTGCACCCCATTTCATTTAAAATGTTCATTCCATTCTATTGCCGTATGAAGTCAGAAACAGACGGACATGTTATACATCATTAGATTCGGGCATCCTTAGGCATAGGCATGAATCAAATATAATCAATCTTGCGCAAACATTTGGGTATGAAAAATCATTGCTCGCGATGGATCCCACACAATTTGACTGAGGCTCAAAAATGGACTAGGTACATTATTTTATGCAATGCCATGCTAACCAGATTCAAGGAAAGAGCGTCAAATTTGGTGTGGGATATAATAACAGATGACGAAATATGGATTTATTGCTTCGAATCCAAAACAAAGCGGTAATCTACAGTATGGTTCTATCGAGATAAGCCAAAACTAACCAACGTGGCGCGCGAAGGAAGTGCCTCTAAGCGGATGATTGCTTTTTTTTAAATAAAACTGAACACATGACTATTGTTGCTTTAGAGAATTGTCGTGAATAGAGATTGGTACACGTCCATTCGTTTGTCGAAAGTTATTGACGAACTCCGTAAAAATAATGCACCAAGAAAATCCAGTTCTCACATGGCCAAACAGACAAATCAATCTTTGAAGAAGAAAAACGTAGAACTTATGAGTAACCTTGTGACTTTTTTTGTTTGTAAAAATGAAGAACCAATTACGTGGTCAACGATTTTCATTACCAGAAGTGTCTTTCGAAGAGTATGAAAAATATGTTTCCGATGTCACCAGGGTGGAGTGGCATAAATGTTGTCAAAATTGGATTATTTATATGAAAGAATGTATTTGTGCTAACGGTTTTTTGAGACTCGATTTTTGACGCTTCATGGTAATTTTTTCTCATTCATCGCAGACATTTTCACTGCGCCCCTACGTATAAATGAATGGTGTGCAAACTCCAATAACGCTAGGATTATGTGCATTAAAGAAATATCCGATAATTTCATGTGGTAGAATTATGTTGTCGCCAAGTTGGCTGCAACAAGGAAACGGGTCGGTTCGACAAGGGAAATACTACACCCTTGCAGAACGCAGATGTGAAGTAGCGGTTTGTCCCTTTGCATTGGGTCCAACGAGTGAGAGTCCCGGTGCCCCACTGTCCCCTCTTAACAGATACCCTATTCCTTCCTAAACGATCGGCAATGAATTAGTGACTTCTTTGGGGTTGTGAGTGTCCACGGCCAGCGGCGATCACGTACTCTGGTAGCTCGCGTGCTTCGTAAATTCAAATTATTGATTTCTAGCTCTGTAACGCTGAAGCGATAGGTAATTTTTTCTAAAATCTTAATATTTCTTTTGATAGCTTAGGAACTCTGTTTTATCTCAACTATTTTCCATTTACTGGAACTATTATTGGAATGCATTTTGATGCAAAAATTAAAAAAGATAGAAAATAAATTTGCGCTGACCCTACAAAAGTTTTATTTCGACTATAATTGAAATCCGTCGAGGAGGAAGAAGGGCGGGGTACAGAGATTAGACGATTGTGTACATATCCTATAGCGTTTCCGCCGCTAGCGGCCTCACGGCTACACCCGACATCTGCGCTTGTCGTCAAAAGCCTGTTGCAGCTATTACACCACATTTTACGACTTGTCTCGCACGATCATTCTTGCAGATGGAGTTACAATCTTATTATTATATTGTTTTCGATGTACTGTGTGTGCTTTTTTAATCGCACGAGTACGATAAGCCGTTTCGAATGACCTTTTACATTATAACTACTTATTACTGTTATACCGTTCCTAGAGCGTCAATACCCAATCGGAATTAGAGATCGAATTCATAAGGAATGTCCGTAAGGAAATGTATCTATGATTAGTGTTGTTGATATGTTTTATCATAGATATCAATTTATATTCTTGATTGATATTTTGAGGTTGAATTACCTTGTGGTGTATACTAAAATACAAACTTTCGGATTTATTAAAAAAAAAACATAACTTCAATCGGCTACGTTTATATTACCAAATAATACGGCAAGGCATAGTGGGATGGTGACTCGATGCTAAGGAGTGTCGTCTTTAAGTCAAAAGGTAGCAGGTTCGACTCTGACGATGAACGAATTGACCAATAACTTTTCAGAACCAGTCACTCTGCTGTGCCTTAGAGTGCACGTTAAGGCGATACCTCGATACTGGCACATACCAAAAATGAAATAGCCGTAGTGAGCGTGGATTTCAAATAAAAGATATAAGTGCCAAACCACCTAAAATTCCTTTAAAATTAAAAGATGTTAATAAATAAAAACTGTTTTAATAGTTTGTCGATAATTGTTAAGTTACCATTATTATTTAATTATTCTGAAAAGAAGTATAGAGAAATACTTTACGGATGCCGAAGAACAGATAAAAAAGGAAAATGTCAGGGTCTGTTTTAAAATTTCCGTCCATTCGTGTATTCTTTTTACTTACATTACCTTAATTTAAATGGTTTAACAACGTGTGCTTAAAAATCAAACTCTAAGCTTGTGCATTTAACGAGAACGAGGAAAAAGCAAAACGCCGATCCCCGAGGTCGTCATCGCCCCGGCGACGTCGCGCGCAGGCCTCGTCCGTGAGCCGGCGCTCGAGGGCGGGCCTCGGCCCGGGCTGAAGGGCGACGGGCGCGCGCCTCGCCGGGGCACGACCCTAGCGCGCGGCCGGGCACGACCTGTCTAAGTACAGGGAGGGAAACGACATTGTCGGCTTAAGCTCGTTTAAGACGAACTCAATACTTTGGAAAATTAACTAATTTTAATTACGAAGACGTCTACTAGAATTAAGTAAATATTCATACGTTTCAAGTAACGTGATTTATTTCTTAAACGTGTAACTATCCCGGACTACTGCGGCCTCTATGGCTCCTCTTTGCCGGGTTGATATTTATATTTTACAGTAATACAATAATAAGCAGATCGTGAGAAGATCACATTGATTGTCGTCGCGCTGCACCCACGCCGCTCGAGCGGATCTAGTCCCCGCCTGCGTTCTTAGAATTTAAATACCTGATTTTAATTGAAAACCTCTGATAAATAAAACATTTGCGAAAATTGTAAGTAGTGAAAAACGTTTTTAATTACAATTATTTTATTTATAATTTGAAAAAAATAAATAATTTTAGAAATGATTTTACCACGTAATTTAAATTGTAAACAAGCCTATACCATAAGCGTGTTTAAAATTACAATTTAAACGTACCATACATAGATGTACATCCTTCATAATTTTTTAAATTAGCAAGATGTATAATATTTTGTTTATGGGTAGAAATACGCGATGTGTCCCGACAGACGGCGGTGGCGGTAAAGTTTTAATGAACTCGATTCCATAATACTTTAATAATAAGTAGTTATTTTATTAATATAAATGTATAAGCATTTTTTAAGTATATATGCTATATTCATAAGCGAGAAGTTGAGTGATATCGTAGCGTTAAATAACAAACGAAAACATAAATAACAAATTCAAAGGTTTTTAAATAATAAAAATTTTCGTAATACAGAGGAAACTCATAGCATCATGTATAGGGCTGTTTAGGCACTTGATTCTATCAGAATGAAAAACGAAAAACTCGCCATTGATGTGTGTCTAAATGTCAAAAAACACGAAAAGATTTGGCAAGAAAGAGGGGACGGAGCTCAAAATATTAATGAACCTGCATGAATTTATAGAAATGAAAGGGGTTGTTTAATTACAAAAATAAATGAAAAGCTCTAAGAAATCTTGTCTGAAATTACGCTTGAGCAGTGACACAATTAATTAAGGAGATTACGTGACTAGTTATATATCTATAACGTAGGCTGTGTAATATAATGTAGTTCGTTCTCGCAAAGCAATAAATGTTAGGTGGTATAGGACTTGTAATGCCTGTTATTGATCCAGAAAAAAGTGTTTACATTACGACTCGAAGCGGTGTTATCAGAACAAAAGCCGCGAGCCGCAATGGTAGTTACGTCATTTAGTTGACTGTGAGTTTTTCACCTTGCTCACGTGTTTAACGCCTTAAACAATGGGTTCTCTTTATCGACTCTCGGTTAACACCTAACCGCAAACCGCCTAACCTACCAGCTAAACAAGTGAGTTAGTGATGTGTGTGTCAGTTCGCAGATTTTTGCGTTGCATTTGTGCGTTTCACAGTTAACAGCCGTGATTCACAAGCCGCCGGTCGGCATTCGTGCCTTTATTAAGTCAAGCCGGTCGTCCCACGCGAGTTTCGTCGCGGGAGTGACGGCGCGGGCGCAAGGATAGCTTGTTTTGTCGCTAAGTTAATGTCAGTTTTGAGAAAATGATGCATGTTTTTTTTCAAAACTTACGATCTTACGCAGAGGTCGGACCCCGTGAGATCGGGACTGGGCAGGGCTATTGACATGTTAGGTACATAAATGAATTATCCTCTACGACAGCCGGTTGATGTTTCAATTCGATAAATTGAAATCTCAAAGAACACACTTGCTCTAGGAAAAGTTGCCTAAACTTGTTTTTAAATGCATTTTGTACCTAAAGTCTCATATTTTACGAGTATTTATTTTTATTTCTTTTTTATAAGTAATTATTGCACAATGTTGCCTATAAAATTATATCAATTAATGGCCAAATGCTATGTTTTGAACTAAAATTATAACTATTATAAAAAAACCAAAAATACGGTTTTAAAGCACATAAAATTAAAAAGTGAAATATAATTCTTAATATAAGCGGAAAAAAATAATGAACAATAACGATAAAGATTGCTCTATATACGAAAAATGTGGCATAAAGCACCCCATGCTTTTTCCACAATAATACTAGTATTTTTCGTCATTGTTCATTATTTTTATCAGCTCATATAAAGAATTCTTTTTCACAGTTTTAAAATATATTTATTTTTCACTTTTTGATTCGATATTCGACAACACGACAATAGTCGAATTAAAAATAATGCTTATTACTGTTACTAAATTCTATTACAAAACAGTAATAGAATTTAGTAACAGTAAGAAGCCACTTGCTTTCACGCAGACAATACGTGACGATATTATTCGATCCTGGCCATCCTGATCGGGATAATGAGATAAACTTATCAAATTATTGCATTGTCACCGATTCTTGATAAGTATGCAAAGTTTGAATTAAATCGGTCCATTCAAAGTGGGACAAAATCGAGTCCAAAGGAGTCGGTTACAAACAAACTAGCTCACAAACTCACAAACCCACAAACATACAAATGAAGCTAATAAAAGCATGATAAAAATGAACTTTATTTGTTTGCGATTCATGCAAATAAATTTAACGAACTCCATTACGTCCAGTTTAAAAGTTGTCTAAGGCCAAGAAACAACTGTGTGAGTTTTTATTCGGAAGAAAATAGTTTTTCATTTATTTATACAAATATCAAATGAGTGTAGTACGTGAATGACGTGCGCGTGTCTGTACATTTGGCGCTACGACTACGTTGTACTTTTCCGCAGTAAACAGTCATTGCGATTCCCCGAAATTATGAATTTCTCGAACTGTCCTTTCCTTCGCTCCGACTTAGCCTCGTCCCCGTCGTGTGATACCTACTACAGCTGTCACTGAATCACGAGAAGGTAAAGCGCTCGCATCATTTACATTACTCAGTTAGCGAATGTAATAAGTTGTAAATTAATAAATGGCACTCATGCCTCGACTGTCTCAGTCATTTCATCAAATTGTAATCTTAAACATGTGACTGTACCTATGAACTATTGCTATGATTCTATGAGTTGAGTTAAAACAAAAAATGGTTAACGTTTTAAAGGCACGTTCTAATATTGCTCTGGATCGGCGCCGGCGCACGAGGAAGTCCTTACAAGGGCACGCCGCACCGTAACGCGGTTTTTTCCTGGAGACCGTTACTCCGAGCTCTGCCGACGGGCGCTCCCGCAAAATACTTTACTGATCTATGCTTTAAATGTCAATGGACTGATAATACTTAACGCGCCAAAAACATTTAAATATGCGGTATAATTTATAATACTTTCGGTATTCTAGAGTTGTAGTCAAAGCCCAAAAAGTAGTTTTATAATTTTGTTGCATATATTCGTCCATAAGTCACAGCTTTATACCTCTCCCGCTTTTCTATCAATTGTGGTAAAATAATACGGGCATGTGTTTTAATGTGAACGATTTACAAATTGTGTACTTTGTATGCCGTTGTGTAAATATAATCGTGTATTTATAGAATTAAGAAAAAATAGATGTAATTTCCCATAAATAGCATCGAAAGACGAAATTTTTTCACGTATCTACTCAATTTTATGGAGTATGGTCGCATTGGCACTCAAAAATGTACTATAGGTTCTTAATATAGGTTCTATAGGTTCTCGTGAAGTCGTATTTTGCGGTTTGTTAGATCCTAAAGTCGTTAACCTTGTTCTTCTCTGTAACATGTTGTTTAAATATCTGAAAAAAGTACCCAAACAGTGATAGTCACGCTGCGGCTAACTTGGCTGCAGCACGGATATGGGCCGGCTTGGCCGGTGAAATACTAAGCTGTCACTGTAGACTGACGTGAAGTAGCGGCTTCTGATGTTGATTTCGTTCAGTCAGTGAGAGTTCCGGTGGCCCCCTAATCTTACATCAGGTAAAGCAGTGGTTTTGCAACAGGTACCCCAGGGGGGTACCTGAAATTTAAGAGAATCCCACCCTGAGCGTATATGCTCATGCCGCCCGTCGTATTCAAGTAAGGGAAATCGCAAAGGCGCTCAAGTTATCAGCTAGAGGCAAATCGAACAAGTGAACTATGGCCGCCCTCATATGCTGTCTGTAGACTTCTGAAACTCAAGGGTCCATTCGAATTTAAACGGCGTCCAATACCACCTTGTAACGGCAAAACCGGCTTTGCTCTTTTTGCCTGAGATCCAGATATCTTCTCCGGGTGATACTTAAACTGTCTCAAACTACTTCTTATAATACCTCCGCTATAATTTGATGCACTCTTTGGCATCTCGTGCGGGTGTATGTGTGTACATTCGTGAAGATGTCTGCTACCGACGCCTCAGCAGTCTTGAAGTTAGGGATCAGACTGTTTTTTGGGTATGCATAGATTGTCATGATCATATTGGCATCTTCGCCTGATTTTCCCACAGCGGTAATACCGAAGTAAGCCGACTCATTCAGAGCATTCAAACGGCGGCGGTGGTGCCGTCCTCAAGCCGATGGCAAATAAATTTAAGCAAAATCTAATTACATTTTTTTAATATTCACATTTTACACATGTAGGTAACTACAATAGTAACTAATCAACGGCCCATTTAGGAACGTATGTCAATTAAAACTTAATACGTGTCTACAATTCGAACATACATTTACCCCCATATTATTTTTGAATAATTTTTTCTAATTTAAGAAGTAATATATTACGCGTTTGACTTATAATCATTTTAGTTACGAGTTTCACGTTACTTTGTTCGATGGCACGGAGCTTTTTATGTGGGTATCTCACTTCCACTTTTGTTGGATGTCTGTTTTTTCTTTGGCCAACACGGAACAAATAGAATCATCTCGTTCTTTGTTTGTCCCTTACAGGTATTTTTCGTAGAGACTTAAACAATTTAAATTAGGTATAGTTGAAGGAGTCGGCTACCAAAATATAGGTGTACGGATAAAAAGTAAAATTTCGACAGAGGGAAGAGGGGGTTATCGTAAGAGGATTAAACAGAAAGTTGAAAAGAACAGTTACGTAGTAGGCTGTCGCATGGGAATTTTGGAGCAGGATTGATAGCCTTCGACCAAATGGGAGTCTTCAATAGTTAATAGAATAAATTCTGCAAACTTTTTATCTGTGAAAGAATTTCAGAATTGGTTCAATCGGCCACGTACATGGTTTAAACCGGGGACAGTGCTATTTTTTTTTGTCAAAAACAATATACTTTTAAACAATATATTAATTTGGAAAACGGCTAAAGCGAGCATATAAATCGAACAAAATACCGACAAATGTTTATATATTATATTTCGTTTATAAATATAGATTTATTATTATTGTTAATTACACATTACTCGTATTAGGCAGTCTCTCTATACTTCTACAAAGCTCAGTCGACGGGAAGAAATTTAGTGATGCGTGGTACAAGCGTTGGTCAGACCGACGTCGTAGGACGGCACCGCGGCGGCAATTCTAGACGTACGCCGACTCCGCGAAGTTCAGTGATAAAAATAGCTGCGTGCGAGAACTCCGAAATGCCCTGTCAGGCGTGACTTGCGCGTGACGTCAGCCCTCGCGCTGTATGTCTCGTTTTACCTTTTAAGTCTGTTTTTATTTTTATACCTTTTTCACCTCGTACTTTGCAGGAATTTCGTCTTAAAGTGTCTTAAGTTGGTGATTTACAGAGCTCGAACCGATATATTTATAGTGAACGTATCCTCTGATACGAACCGTTAATTTGGCAATATTTCGAAGAGATGAATGTATTTTTGTTGATATTTCATTTAAGCGATCATTTACTATATTGATAACGATATATTTTTTATATCAATTAATTCAGAAAAATGTTAATAGTTAGCGTGCAGAGTCAACGTACAGTTTAAGTTACGTGGACGGTACCTATTTTATTGTGTCAATACCCAGATGCGCCTGCAATGCCTTTTGCAGTATACTCTGCATTTTTTAACTAAGAAACTATTAAAACGCGTGAATTTTTGATTGACAGTACTTTAAAAACACCGTCAAATTGTATTGTGGATTAATATGTATAGTGTCGTAAACATATTAAAATAAATTTAAAAATTAAATCACCGGAGTGCGTAAAAAGCGAACTTTAGAAAAGGTGGTGACAAGATGATCTATTTCTGTCTCAATTCCATATCCCATAAGTACTAGGTTATAGTTCGTCACAAATATCAAGTTGCTGATCATTTAAATCCAAGTTAGAATTGATTAAACCAATTTAGTTTTTAGAAAGTACGCAAGTTAGGCATGTACTAATATGTATTAATAATTGTAAGGAAAGAAACAGCAATAAAGGCTATTTTATTATTATTTCATAACCTTCGTATTTTAATTGCTTAGTAGGGATAATTATTGCTTGAAATAAATATGTGCGTACATTTCGGTAACCGCACAGTAAATGTTTTTCCTCCGCACGTTGAGCCTATCGGTCGCCAGGGCTAGTGATGTGCCTTTGATAAAGTACTTAATTTTTGAATGACATAATTCTTGTGTTTATTCTCAATGTCGAAGTACATTTCCATTTAATTGTATCCTAACCAGTTCTGTGGTTCAGCCGTGCAAACTTACAAATGGCCATAGTTTGGTATGAATTATAAAATAGAAATATTTAGTGAGAAATTAATAAAAAACTCAACAGAAATACAATTTATTAATATTATCAACTCACGACTACTATTAGATACGTCGGAAAAACGCATGTACTCGTCGGACTCGTCGCGGCATCGTTTGCGTACCACGTGATCTCTGCCCGTGCGCCGGCGTGTGGACTAACCATCCACAGCCCGACTTGGTTACATGTGCAAAAAAACTTCAAAGGGGGTGCGATTCGAACTCGTTTTCATCTTGAAAAATAGCGAACACGGAAACGAAAAATACTACAGCTCGTTAGAAGGCGGTACGTTATTTGTTTTCAATTTTATTTATCCTTTCAATATCATATTTGCAGCTAATTATTTTTAAAATTAAAAATTTGGGAAAGACTCAATTTATAAAACTCTTGCTAAAATAATTAAAGATATCCAAGCTAACGGATAGTTGTAGGTCGAAGCTTCTCCCGACTTCCAGAGGTCATGGTGGGAGGAGTACGGGTCGAATGGTATAACTTTTCTATGGATATCTATCCCGTCGACCTCATTAACGAGGCTCGTTTCTCGATCCAGACGTGACCCGGCATCTGATGCAAGCGGCCGGCGCGGCGCGGGACGGGGGCGAGGTGGCGCTGGTGGTGCGGCGGGCGGCCGACCGCGGCGCGCCGCGCGACCAGATACTCAGCGCCAAGACCTCGCACCGCGACGCGGACGCCCTAGCGCTGTACTACAGCAGAAGAAGTCATAAAGGTGAGAGTTGTCTTGTTTTATAGTTTAGGCTTCCAGATGCATAAAATTAAATTTATAACGTGTTGTAATATGTTGTGTACGTGTTTATCAATTTATGTAGTATGTACAGTGCCACACCGAGGTTGACACAAACTGTTTGGTGTTTTCTTCCGCATTTTACCTAAAACTGGTGACCCCGACGTGATCGCTAAAATATACAAATAACAAAATATAAATATTTTATTAAAATGCCAAGAACACAAAACAATGAAGATGCCGGATCTGATTCCATTGCCTCACCCGGCACGTCTAACGAAGTTTGTCGACTTACTACAAAATTCCACCGTTTTGGCCTGAAGAACCTATAATATGGTTTGCTCAAGTCCAAGGTCAGGTTATGAACGCCGGAATAACGGCAGATTTGACAAAATATAATTATGTCATCGCACCAGTTAGACCAAACGCATCTACGAGAAGTCAAAGATATTATCGTAAACCCTCCAACGACTAGCAAATACGAAATATTAAAACAGAGCTTGTCAAACGTCTATCAGATTCGAAGAGCGGAAACTAAAGCAACTTCTCATGCACGAGGAACTTGGCGACCGCAAACCTTCGCAATTTCTCCGCCACTTACAAGGCCTGGCCGGTCCCGACATCTCAATGACTTACTCATCACAATATGGACAAGCCGCTTACCACAAAATATACAAACAGTCATCGCAGACAGCACCTACTTTGGAGTTGCTCGCCGATTTGGCCGACCGAGTACACGAGATAGCTCCTCCATCCCTACAAGTCGCGTGCACTTCCACCGTATCAGCCCATGCTTCCACACTAGAGAACTTAACTAGTGAAATAGCTGAACTCAGACGTCAAATGAGGCAGCTGACTACTCATTCCTATCGCCAATTGCGTCCAAAGTCACGTAGCCACCCCAAGGACGCTCACGCAGCAAGTCTTGTACCAGATCCGACTCTAGCTACCGCAAATATCCTTCATGCTGGTATCACTTCCGATATGCGAACAAGGCCAATAAATGTGTCAAACCATGCGACTTCAAGGCGGAAAACACACCGGGCAGTCGCTAATGGCAACAGACGGCTGCCCAACGTACCTGGTCGCCTGTTTGTAACAGACCGCTGCACCAAAATGCAATTCCTCGTAGACACCGGAAGCGAGCTTTGCGTTTTCCCACGCTCGGCCGTGCAACAGCGACGTACAAGAACTACCTATCAATTGAGTGCTGCAAAGGGAACATCTATAAATACTTACGGCTACGTCAACCTGGAGTTAAACTTATCACTACGTCGAGCCTATCCGTGGCGATTTGTCGTGGCCGATGTCACCAAACCTATAATTGGAGCAGACTTTCTTCAATTTTAAAATCTCATTGTGGATATCAGAAACCACCGCTTAATCGACAACACAACTCTTTCTACATCGGGGTCAGATGCAACATCATCCAGCACGATATCTTCAGTGAAAATACTGCTCGGTGATACAAGATATGACAAACTTTTAGCGAAATTTCCCGATATAACTCGACCTTCAGGCACTTTACGTAGTCCCAAGCATAACACTGTTCATTTTATAAAACCACCCCGGCCCTCCTGTGTCCAGTCCACCACGTCGCTTGGCGCCAACAAATTACAGATAGCTAAATGCGAATTCGAAGCTATGCTTAAAAATGGTACTGCCCGACCTTCCGAAAGCTGCTGGTCGTCACCCCTTCACCTCGCACCGAAGAAGGAATCAGGATGGAGACCCTGTGGCGACTATAGGATGTTAAATGCACGAACCATCCCTGATCGATATCCCATCCGACATATTCAGGATTTTTTCTCATATCACGGGTTCCAAGGTGTTCTCGACGATTGATTTGGTCAAAGCCTATAACCAAATTCCAGTAAACGGAGAAGATATCCCAAAAACCGCCATTACGACTCCGTTTGGTTTATATGAGTTCCCGTATATGACATTTGGTTTACGTAATGCAGGTCAAACGTTCCAAAGATTTGTTGACGAACTTACAAGAGGTCTTAATTTCTGTTTCGCTTATCTTGACGATTTTTTAGTTTACTCGAAAGATGAAGAAGAACACGAAAAACACCTGAAACAAATATTCGACAGAATGAGAGAATATGGAATGCTCATTAACACCAGCAAATGCGTTTTCGGAGCAGATAATGTTACCTTCCTGGTTTATTACATATCAGCCAAAGGAACAAAGCCACTGGAACAAAAAGTGGAATCCATCAAAACTTCCTATACCTAAAACAGTGAAGGAACTACGTAGATTCTTAGGAATGATAAACTTCTACCGTCGTTTTATACCTGATGCAGCACGAATTCAAGCCCCACTCAATGCCCTTCTCACTGGTTCAATTAAGAATTCGCACCCAATAAACATCATAGGAGAGGCTCTAAAAGCATTCAACACCTGCAAGGATAGTTTATGTCATGCATCTCTCCTTGCACACCCAGACTGTGACGCGAAATTTAACCTTGTCAATATAAAGACAAAGCTTGGGAGCCCCTTAGCATTTTACTCCCATAAACTTAGTACGGCACAGCGAAATTATTCCCCCTACGATCGCGAACTCTTAGCGATTTATGAAGCAATAAAACACTTTCGCCATATGCTAGAAGCGCGTGACTTTGTTATCTTCACAGATCACAAGCCACTTTGTCACGCTTTCAAAACGCGCAAGGACAAATGCTCACCCAGACAATACCGTCATCTCGACTTCATATCTCAATTTTCTACGAATATCAGACATATATCTGGGCGAGACAATGTAGTAGCAGACACGCTGTGAAGAATTGAACAACTGGACAATGTCGTAGACTTTGTGAAATTAGCTAATGCACAGAATCCGACCCCGAGCTGGAACAGATCCTGAAAGATGGCTCTGCGTTACAACTCCAGAAAATACACGTACCTGGAACAAAACAGACCTCTATTGCGACTTCAGTACACCAGCCCAAAGACCTTTTGTTCCCATTAGCTTACGACGCAAATATTCAACTGTCTACATTCTCTAAGTCACCCAGGCTCGAACGCGACATCAAAATTAGTTGCTGAACGCTACGTATGGCCTGGAATCAGGAAAGATTGCAGAGATTGGACGCGAAAATGTTTACAATGCCAACGAACAAAGTAACTCGCCATGTTATACCACCAACAGGCACATTCGAGCTACCTTCGGCGCGCTTCCGATTCGTTCACATAGACTTAATCGGACCAATGCCAATATCCAAAGGATATCGTTACTGTCTTCTGTTGACAGATACACGAGATGGCCAGAGGCGATACCGATCACAGATATCAACGCTGAGACTGTCGCCACTGCCTTACTAACCTGCTGGATATCAAGATTCGGTTGCCCAACAGATATAGTGACCGATCGCGGTAAACAGTTCGAATCCACGTTATTTCAACATCTGGCAAGAGTAGCTGGATTTCACCACAGACGAACAACAGCATACCATCCAGCCTGTAACGGTCTGGTAGAACGCTTCCACCGCCAAATGAAAACAGCTATTACGTGCCATGCAAACGAACATTGGACAGAATGCCTACCACTAGTCCTGTTGGGCGTAAGAAGCGCATATAAAGACGACCTAAAATCCTGCGCTGAACTGGTATACGGGGAAACCTCAGGCTACCAGGAGAATTTATTAGTCAAACCCTACTAAAATGACGGACATCTCGGACTATATAGCCCGACTCCGTTCATTTGTACGAAAACTCAACCATCCCCAGCATCACGTCATGGCGAACGCGCTACCTTTGTTTACAAAGATCTAGCTACGACAACTCACGTCTTTCTAAGAGAGGACACCATACGTAGCTGTTTTCAACCACATATACGGGACCACACGAAGTATTAAAAGAGGAGACAAAATCTTTACCATTTTAGTCAATGGAAAACGAACGACAGTATCAATCGAAAGAATAAAACCGGTTTACACTGTCAACGACGAATTACTAAATACTGCCCAGATTGCCACCAGAGAGCTTAAGTCAGTCCCAGATCAAAACCCGGAACATAGAAATATAAAAAGAACACGTTCAGGACGCACAGTTAGATTCCCTGATTACTATCGCCCGTAGAACGGTCTCAGGGGGGGAGTGATGTGGCGTATCCGGACACCGACGTTTACGCGAACTATGTTTTTGTGTTTTCGTATTTATTTACTTTTTCTTTATCAAGACAAGATTATAATTATTTTAGTTAAACAATATGTTGTGTACGTGTTTATCAATTTATGTAGTATGTACAGTGCCACACCGAGGTTGACACAAACTATTTCGTATTTTCGTTCTGCATTGTTACCTTAAATGCTCATAAATTAAATATATTAATGTACAACATGACATGGCGTCATAGTGATGCAAATATGTATTTTTCTGACATAAATAAATTTAATTACAATATTATTTTGGCAAAGGATAGAATATTCCTATCAAATTATTTCAAGCGACATTTGGTTAAATTATTAGCCTTTAATATGTGTTCTGCTGTATTACAGAGTTTTACGGATTTAAATGGGCAGATACTACAAAGAGAAACCCTGATTCATTTAATTCAATAAATAAGAACAAACAGAGTTCTCTCGGCAATAATGAATTTACAAAATTAGTTTCAAATAACTTTAACACTAATTATAAGATAACAGAGAGTGGCTCAAGCATTATGTCGCATAAAATTAGGACAGTATATACAAATTTAAATAATAATAGCATATTTAAAAACAATAATAAAGATCAATGTATTCTCAACCTGGTGCATCAAAATATTCAAGGTATGCAAAATAGAGGCTGGAATTGAACTATTTGGGAGCTATGTTATTATCGATATTTTGTGTATTACGGAACATTGGCTCAGGAACTACCAGCTCAATTTGGTTTTGTCAATCACCAGGTTGCTAGCTCCTTCAGCGGAGAGAGATCAATACGTGGCGGATCCTTAATATTAATAAGAAATAATTTAAAGTTTAAGGAAAGAACGGATATAGAGGGCCTTTCTGTTGAGCGAGTTATTGAAATAGCCTGTGTGGAGCTCGAGCGGCTAGTTGTAATGAGCGTATACAGACCCCCTCATCCCTCCTATGAATTATTTGAGTCTGTAATGAATCAAGCTTTATGTAAAATTAGTGGTAAAAGTAAAAAAAAATAGCAATATGTGGAGACTTTAACGTAGATTTACTGGATGCCAGTAACCACGGCGGTGAAATTTTGAAATTTTTCTGCTATTGTAAGCTGTCTAATCTCTTTTTAGTTCCGACGAGGATATCTTCTACCTGTGAAACTTGTATCGACAACATCTATACAAATATTGAACCACAGGAGAAATCTATAATTCAAAATTTAAAATCAGACTACAGCGTCAATTTGCGTCTTTTAGAATATCGCTTAACAAAAATCTAAAAGGAAACATAATTTGTGCACCGGTGAACGAAAAGCGCCTACTTCAATTTGGAGAAAATATCATACGGAGATTTCCGGAGTTTCAGTGCTGTGATGATCCAATGAGATATATAATTTAATGTTTAACGTGATAAAAACGGAATATGATAATGTATTTAAAGTGAAAAATGTTAAAATAAATGAAAAATTGCCATTTAGCGATTGGGCAACAGTGAGAATTCATAAAAGTAGAAGAAGACTGTATGAGCTTTATGACGAGACTTTAATAATAATAGCGAGAGTTTTGCCAAATATATAACAAAATACTCAAAAATTTTAAACGTGTTGGCATCGCGTCTAAAATAAACATAAATAGTAAAATAAAAACAGTAATAATGTTATGAAAACGACTTAGGGTGTCATGAAGAACGAGACTGGAAAATTAGGGGCCGAGTTATTGACTTTAAAAGCTTAAGTTAGATGACCTTCCATGAAGACAGAGTTGCTAAGACCTTTGAAACGTTCATTACTGACATTCCTGTTTTAACTACCGGTTCTCTTAACTCATCTCCGCTCTTGCCGAATCATTACTGAGGAATAATAGTCCGATTTGTAATATTAATTTGGAATTTAAATTTAAACGTGTGAGTTCTGAAGAAGTTATCAAAACGTTTAAATCTCCAGACTGAAGAGAAGACTGCTGGGTCTTTCTACTATAATTGTAAACTCCATTATAGTTATATTGCGCCGCATTTGGCGTTTATCTTTAA